>PVKA01001468.1:0-146174 GCA_004027165.1 Ctenomys sociabilis
TTTTTTTTTTTTTTTTTTTTTTTTTTTTTTTTTTTTTTTTTTTTTTTTTTTTTTTTTTTTTTTTTTTTTTTTTTTTTTTTTTTGTCTTTTTGAGACAGGGTCTCACTATGCAGTTCAGGCTGGCCTTAAGCTCACTTTGTAGCTCAGGCTGGTCTCAAACTCACAACAATCCTCCTGCCTCAGCCTCCCGAGTGCTGGGTTTACAGACATGCGCCATCACGCTCGGCCCCTGTGAAACCTTTTTAAAAGTAAAACATTTTTAAGATCTATGGAGAGTTTTAAAGAATTTCTCATAAAACAGTCTAAATTTATTAATATATTTCAGAAAGAAAAGCATATAAATGTAATAAACCCAAGAACCTTGTACATAAATCAATAAGTCAGTGTTTTAAGATATTTGGGTCTTCCCCAGAGCTAAATATTATAGTGGACACAAACCTTTGTCCTATCCTGAGGATATTTACCTTATTACCCTAAGGTAAATTAATAAGTTGTTTTGCTCTGTAAGCATCCTTAGACAATTTTGGATTGGGGGGATTTGTTTATATTGCTACACATAGCTTCTAGTGCCTTTATTTAATCTTTTATACAAAATCACATAATAGATTTATCCACTCCCATTTGCCAAAATGTTACATTGTTAATTTTGTTAACATAAACTCGAATCCAATGAAAATCCTTGCACATATATTCTTGCATCCCTGGATCTGAAATGGCTGAATTTAGGCTCTGCACATTGGCAATCTTAATAGATTTTTGCCACATTGTTCTCCAAAGTTAGACTGCCTTATTCGAGGCACACTTATGCTCAGTTTTAATGTTATTTGTTTAGACTGTAGACTCCTTAACTAGTGGGCTGACCCAGTGTCTGACATGAACTGAATAAAAGAATTTGGGTTGGTAAATTGTGGGAATATATTAAAAGGGACACAATATATACTGCATGATGGATCCTCCCTAAAAAAAGATAGTGAAGTCCTAACCCCCGTACCCATGACAGTGACCTTAACTGACAATACAATCTTTGCATATGATTAAGTTAAGTGAACTGTGTCCTCATTAAAAGAGAAACTTTAAACATATATCCATGCACTGGAAGATGCAGAAAGTCATGAATCTCCAAACCAAGAAATGTCAGACATTTCCAGCAGATCAGGAGAAACTAGGAGAGAGGCCTGGAACAGATCCTACCTCACAGCCTTCAGAAGGAACCAATTGTGATAATGCCATGACCTAGAACTTTCAGCCTCTGAAACTGCGAGACAGTAAGGTTTTTTTTGGTTTTTCTTTTGTTTGTTTGTTTTTCTTTTTGAGACAGGGTCTCACTATGCAGTTCAGGCTGGCCTTAAGCTCACTTTGTAGCTCAGGCTGGTCTCGAACTCACAACAATCCTCCTGCCTCAGCCTCCCGAGTGCTGGGATTACAGGCCTGCACCACCAGCCGGGCTGAGACAGTAAGTTTGTGTTGTTCAAGTTTATAGAACTTTGTTACAGCAGCTGTAGTAAACTCATACCACAGCTATGATGTGGTAATGTGGTAAATGTATTGCACTGTACAGTTTATATTGTAGCAACATGGACAAATCTTTAAAATATTGGGTTTTTTCTTTTCTTTTTTTTTTTAGTATATAGTACAGGGTCTCACTATGGAGATTGGGCTCCTAATGATTCTCCTCATTTCAGCCTCTTAAGCGCTGGGGTTGCAGGCACTCACCACCACGCCCAGTCTCAATGGCTGTCTCAGTGCACCCCAGGGGCGGGGCTGGCCCAGGGATCAAAGCCCCAGCCCCTGTGTCTGCCTAAGCAGGCACTTTAATCTGCTGAGCTATTTGGCTGGCCCAAATCTTTAAAACATTGTATGCTCTTATGAAAGCATATGTTATGGCTTGTGTCTACTTGGCCTTCTAAAGCCTCATGCAGTCACAGGACTGCTTCCAGAGGTTGTGATTACTTCATGATCTAATGCTGGGATTATGGGCATGAACGCTGCTGCGATTATGGGTGAGAGCGCCACACCCAGCCTGGGGTGAATAGTCTCAGTACAGTATGAGGAAAGGAGAGAGGCTTGCTCTCTGCTGGTGGGCCTGCTCCTCCCTTTTTGCTCTTGTTCTTTTGTCGTTTTCACCACCATGAACTGCTGCCCCTGCCATGTGCCACCCTGCCTTTGGACCAGCAAAGTATGGACTGAAACCTCTGCAAACTGTGAGCTAAATAAACCTTCCCTTCCTTAACTTTTTAAATTTTTGTATTAATGAAAAAGAAATAGTAATAAGACAGTTTCAAAACAGGTTAGCAGGACATTTACAACAATTAACACATTGTATATTGTTGTCATCGTAGTAATTATTCAGAGTACAAGATGCAGACATGATCTCTTGCCTAAACAATATTAGTACAAATCTTTCTTCTCATTGATCTAAGAGAAAGCAGATGTATATCTATCTTAACTATTTTGTATATACTTTTTTTTTTCACTACAATATAGTCCTTCGTTTGTATCTCCCTTTTTTGCTTTGTTTTGTTTTGTCAGAGATGGATGCTCCATTGCTGTTTGAGAAGCTGTATTTGGGGAAGTCTTTAAAGGACTTTTTCATTCTTGATGCTAGTTCAAATATCGTAGGTACTTGAATTCAGCAAAATATCCAAATATTTTGGCTCTAGCCCTTCAAATATTTTGGCTCAGGACACAAGAGAACCAGTGCTGTCACATCCTGTAACTCAGTGGTGTCCCAAATTTTTAGTTAAAGGAGATTAGGGGGTCACAGAGGAAAGTGATTGATGATGTAGAGTGTGCCTACGGAGAGTCACATGGAAAGAAAACATTCTCTCAGGCTTTCACAGAGAGCAAATTGGTCAAGCATTGGCCACGACTCATCCACATGGCTGACACCGACAAAAGATCTACAAGCTGCTCTACATGGTCTCAGGGTAAATCCTGAGGGGATTTGACTGACCTTGCCAGATACAAAACTTACGTTTTTAGTTATATAGGTCTTGTTTTAATTTGATGCCAACCATCCAGCAGAAAAGTATAACCACAAGGTAAAAAAAGAAAAGTAATACCATGTTAATATGCTAGGCTGTAAAAGGCTCAAGTCAACAACTTCTGACAATTGCCAGCTCTGCTGATAACCCACTGCTATTATGGACTATTGGACTATATTGGGATATTTTCCTTCCTTAACTTTGGGTGTTAGATGTTTTGTCCCAGCAATGAGCAAAAAAGTAACTAAGACAGCATACTTATATAACAAAGCAGTTGTCTAAGGTACTTGGGTAAAGTACAAATAACATAATAAGGACTTCGGGGGAATGGCATAGGAGAAAGCTAAGACTGAATTTAGAAACACTGGGAAAATGTTAAAAAAAAAAAAAAAAAAAAAAAAGCTTTGTGACTCTGTGTATAATCGTACTTAAAGAATAGCAGCTCCTTCGTGCTCTGCTTTGTGCCACATACTCTGTTAGGAACATTTACAGCCATCGTTAACAAAGCACCCTAATTTTCTCAAGAAGGTAACTGTCTTCTTCTCGGAGAGGCAACTGAGGCAGAAAGAGGTCTCCCAGGAAGGCCTCCTAGACGCCCCTGCTGATGAAGTTCAAAGCCAGAGCCTGTACCCTACTGGGGCTTCTGGCCCTCGCTGCCCGAGACAGCTTCGCGCAGAGGACCGCAGCAGTTTCCGCCCTGCTCCCGCCCGCCCCTTTGTAGCAGCAGCAGCCCCTCTCGAAGGCTCTGCTGCCCACCCGAGCCTCGAATATTGCGTCTGGCTTGTAGGACAGCGCAGCGCTTCCACGAGGCCCGGGGAGGAGGGGTAAATGGCAGCATTTAGCCTCTGAGGCGCGGGGCCTCAGAACCCTTCCACCTGCTCGAAAAACGGTCGCCCAGCTGACATTAATAGAAAAAGACCATTAAAAGGCTTTATGCTATTCTGTTCTCCTGGTTCTGGTCCCTCTTTGCCTTTGTTGCTGCTGGCATGTTATAAATTATGGATGCGCCTAGGTGCTGCTGCTCCCCAGTTTCCTCTGCAGCGCCGCTCGCTCCCGCGCCGGCCGCGCGTCCTTCCCGGCCCTGTGCTGAGCGCGTGTCCGCCCCGCTTCCGCTCACCCCCGCGCCAGCAGTCACGGTCGGGCCGGGCCCGCAGCCCCGGGCGCCGCAGCTGCCTGGCACACCATCTGATCCCGCAGTCAGACCGCGCAGAAGAGCGGGACACCTTCTGCGCTGGGCGGGGCGCATTCCCAACGTGCCAACACCTGGGAAGGTCTGGGGAGACCCAGCGTCGGGGCTAACCAGAGTGCCTGGGATGACGCACGAAGCAGCACTCAAAAAAAAAAAAAAAAAAAAAAAAAAAAAGTATTATTTACTTGTATTGAAAAGTTTCTTTCAACCTGGCATGGTGCACGCCTGGAATCCCAGCCCTCATCCCCGGCTAAGGCAGGAGGAGCGCTGTGAGTTCGAGGCCAGCCTGAACCACAGAGCGAAATCCTATCTCCAAAAAACAAAGTTTATTGTATGTGTTATTATAGATTATGAAACACATGCATGGACATTGTTGTTAAAATAAATATGATCTTACATCTAGTTTTATTTTAATTATTAATTATTTTAATTTAAAGAATAAATTAATTTTAAAGAAATAAATAAAAAATTATGCGTAGGGGATATGTAGATGCAGCAAAGATGACAATGGGCATAAAAATGACAGGTTTGGGAAAAACTAACTGCAAAAAAACAAGTGTTTTTGCTTGGCGTGGGTGCTGTAAAATCTTAATGAAAACAAAGCAATTTTTCCTTCTGAAAACACGGGCAAATTTGGGGTGCCGATCTAAGGGCTTCATAGATCACTGGAGCGCCGTGCCTTACCCCCCTGAGGGACAGTGGACTCAGGACAGAGTCCTCACGGCCACGCTGTGAGCTCCACAAGGGTGGGGACTGGCCCTTGCCGTTACTGGGACAGTGGCACACAGGAGACCCTCCGACACAGTTGCTAAGAAATCAATGAGCTGTAGTTCAGATCCTTTCATTTCTCCAGATGAACCTGGACCCAGAGAGAACAGTGGGCTGGTCTGCGACCGCTACACCTCCCCCTCTGCCTCACACCTCTACCCCTGCAGGGAATCCAGTGCTTTGGGGTCCACAGCTGGAAGAAAATGTGCGTGAGGGGGAATCGCAGGAAAGGACAGAAGAAGCCATTTACTCCAGGCCTTCCCTCCTGGTACCCCTAGCCTATCCTCACCACAAAGGAGCAGTGGAGGCTCTGGTCAATAAAGGAATCTGGGAGACAGTGATGACCTCAGCAGGCCCCTCTGTACCACCTGTCAGGGATTGCACAGAGCAAGATGTCCATACGTAGTAGACTTCACTTCTTCAGTGTATTCTCCTACCCCAGAGAGTTCCAAGATGTATAAAGTTTACATAGGAGAACCTATATTAATGCTCTGTCTCTGGGGTTAATATTTAATTAGACAGTTTTTTAAAATGCATACTATTACTAGGAAGGCTGCTGTAGCACTTGTCTCTTCCCCCTGGGAAGCAATGTTCAGATACAGCCTAGGACTCCCTTGTCATTCCCTTGGAAACCCTCACCTCTGGTGACTCCAGGCTGTGCACCAGTAGTACACCAAGGGACAGCAAGGCTGAGGGGAGACCTAGAGGTGGAAAATTCAGTGAGCTCGTGGGCCTCCTCCCAGGGTTCAAGGGCTTCTGACTGGCCAGTGTCACACACCTGTAGCCTTGGGGATATGCTGATGACACATCCCCAAGGCTACAGACAGATTAAACATGATAGAGAGAGAGAGAGAGAGAGAGAGAGAGAGAGAGAGAGAGAGAGAGAAGATAGATAGATAGATAGATAGATAGATAGATAGATGATAGATAGATAGACAGACAGACAGACAGACAGACAGACAGACAGACAGACAGACAGACAGATAGATAGATAGATAGATGACCAACATGAATCACTTTTTTCAAATGCCTCTTATGTGTGAGTCCCTAGCTGTCACTGAAGCACTTATTTTCATGCTCTTATTCCTTCGCTTAGTGCAGAGTCTGCACTGTGGGAGGGACTGACATTTCTGTCAGAAACAAACTTAAACTCATGTGGTTTTCTGCATCAGTTTTCTTTTGTTGAGCCATGTTTCCCAATGCTTTCCTTTTGCAATTGTTTGGAACTACATATAAATTTTTCATTTGTGTCTCTCACAATTTAAATTCCATCCTTAAATCTGGTTCATCATTTCAACCTCTTGAGAGGTTGAATCTTTCAGAACTTCAGGACTCACTGAATTTGTTTTCATTCCCAACTCCATGTTGTTTCCAAATGTGACCACCCTGGTTTCTGGGGTCCTGGGTTGGTGACAATCACTGCAAAGAAAGAATGGGGACACGGGCCTTACCTTACTCAGAGGCATTTGGATGGTGTGTGTGCCTATGTGTGCCTGGCTCTGGCCTTCTGGCCAGGAAGATTTGAGCACCGCAAAGAGCTCTGTGCACAGGGCCAGCATCTCCTGACAAGCGCCCCCTGCTGGCGTCCCCTGCTACTCGGCTTCCGAGCTTTCTCCAAGGTCACCATTGGCCCCTGAGCTGCAACACGGTCCATCGGTCCATCGTGGGAGCTGGGGAAAGTTAGTGCCTTGGGAGCAGTGCTTAGTTGATGGGGCACAGAAGTCAGCAGGAGGATGTCCAGCACCCCAGCTTTCAGAGAATAAAATTCAAGGGAGGTGCAGCACATGTCAGCTCCCACTGTGCTGGCCACAGGGGGCTCAACAAGGCTCCGGCCCTTTTGGAGCTGTCCTTCACGGTGTCCCATTTTCTTCATGCTTTCAGGTGGGGTTTGTGAGGTTACTTACCAAGGAAAGCACGTGCTTTCTGGAAAACTAAGCTGAGGCAGACATAACGCTGCAAGCAGCAAAGGAATAGAAAGAAGGTGCATAACCTCTGACCGAATTTCAGGACATCTTTTCTTAAATGGCTGCTCCTATTAAGAATGTTTTATGCTTAACTTCTTTATGAAGAAAATAAATAGTAAAAGTGGAGACAACTTATAAAATATGAATGAAAAGGGAAATCTAATTATAATCCTACCACTTGAATACTTTAATACAATGACTGGCAAGCATTTCCATGCTGGAGAATGAACCCAGGGCCTTTGCACTGGGCTACATCACCAGCACGACCCTCATCCCTTTTAATTTTTGAGATGATCTTGCTCATCTCCAAGGTGAGACTGAAAATTGCAATCAATCTTCTGCCTCAGCCTCCCAGAGTGCTGGGATTTCAGGCGCGTGCCACCGTGCCCTGAAATTAGCCAGAGTTTGTACATACTGTATTTCCTTTCAATATGTTTCTAGGTTAAGCTTCCCTGGTGGTCTAGTGGTTAGGATTCGGCGCTCTCTCTCTCTCTCTCTCTCTCAATATTTTTCTAGGTGTATTTCAATATCAAGATAATATTACACTTTTGGAAGGATCAACAATATAGTTTGGTAGCATAGGTGCCTGCCTGGCAAGCACAACACAAGGTTCTGAGTTCAGTCTCCAGGACCAGAAAGAGAGAGAGAGAGAGAGAGAGAGAGAGAGAGAGAGAAAATTAGATCTTTGTAGCACTTTATAGCCCACATTTTTAGTTCAGTGTCTCCTTATACTTGAAATGCTATCAAATAGCACTGTCAGCAGTGTTGGCTAATAATGATCATTTCTTGGTGTCCCCAGAGGTCTCTTCCCTCTTGAAAGGCTGGACCTACCCCCTGCTTAGCTTTTTCTTCACAGAACTAGCTGGGTGCCCAGCACATATTAAGAGCATCATTACAGATAAATCAATGAGCAAATGTACTGTAATTTGCTCCGGCATTTTAGTTTAGCTGCATGGACTTGTCTCCAACACTTCTGGCTTGTCACGCACACTGCGGTGGACACACAGTATTTAGAACTTTTTCGATTTTCCACCACCCCTTCTCTGTTTGCATCTGGCTTGGCCTCATGCATGTGACAAATGCTGGCAATGAGTCCATGTGAAAAACAGTGGAGCAAATGCCTCAGAATATGCTGTCCACACTGGCTCTGCAGCTGACACAGAATAGGCCAGCCGGGATACACCGCCCACACCAGCAACCTGAAACTTGCCATTCTTCCTGGAAAGTTCCTTCAAGGTAATTCCATGCTGAGCAGTGCTCCTGGGGATCCTTGGGGGAACATACTTTAATTCCTTCCACTGATCAAACTTAAGAGTGTCTAATTTATTTGCCGGTTAACATTGCCTTGTGTCCAAAGGCTGCTAAACATTATGCCACTGACTGACTCAGTGGTAGCTCAGTAGAAGAGAGCAAATGTATTTTTTCTTTTCTTTTTATGCATTTAGTATAGGGTCTACAGCATAAACCATGTACAGGGTCTCACTATACAACTTGACTCATCGTGATCCTCCTGTTTTCAGCCTCCCAAGCACTGAGGTTTCAGGCACGCCCCAGGGGCAGGGCCAGCACAGCACACTGGGAATCGAACCCCTGCCCCAGAGCCTGCCTAAGCAGGTGCTTTAGTCAGCAGAGCTATCCGGCCAGCCCTTGCAAATGTACTTTTCACTTCTAATGTGCCAGTCACTTTACATATAATTTCCATAGTATAATCCTTTTGGTACTTACACGTATTTTCTTATTTTTAAGTGGGACTAAGAGAGCTTAGAGAATTTTCCCAGGGTTACACAGAATAGAGAATAAAATATAATTTAATTTATACAGTATTTTTTTAAACTAAGAATTAAATGTTATCTCCAAGGACTGGTTCTCTGCTGAAGTGGAATTGCTGTCTGCTTGAATGACATAACCCTGAAGATATTAAAATAGTTCCCCAGTCTTAAAACTTTACCTAGCTCCTTACACTGTCTTGGGCCTGAAGATGCCATCATGAGTTTACTTCTTGAATTATGGTGTTGTCCATGGATGTGCCTTGTAAAAGAGAAACAGAACTGGCCTAGTAGGGGTCATACACTGTGAGATTTGTACTGCAGACACATTGATCTCAGTTAAGTTGCCATATTACTTCTGAGGTTAGCTGGAAATTTTCTTTCTTTCTTTCTTTCCTTCCATCCTTCCTTATGTATTTATTATTGAGAAATAAATATCAATGAGATAGTTTCAAAGCTGATTAATAGGACAGTTTCAATAATTAATACATTGTACATTGTTATCGTCTTAGTGGTTATCCATAGTACTAGATGCAGACAGGATATCCTGTCCAAACACTATTAGTATAAATCTTTCTTCTCATTGAATTAAGCAAAAGTAGCTCTATATCTACCTTAACTATTTTGCATATACAGATACAAAATGGTCCTTCCTTTGTATCCTCTTTTTTTTATTAGTCCTGTCAGAAATGGGTATTCCATTGGCATCTAAATACTATGGGTATGAATTCAGCAAAACACTTCAACACAGTCCAGCAGTCCACAATAGTAGTGGATTATCCACAGAAGTTGTTGACTTGAGCCCTTCACTAGCTGGAAGTTTTCATATTTTTCTTAGACAGCTTTTTAGACTATTGCAGCCCGAACCTCACCTGCCCATTTGAGATGCTGATTTGCTGGAGCTGAGCTAAGGCTGAACAGGCTTGGGAATCCCTGAATTGACCACTTTGTAAAAATCCTACCCAAAAATGACGTGCAGAATTAGTGGATTTTACAACTCACAGTAACTCAATCTTATAAGGAACCTATATGCCCACCCATATGTGAGTGACTAGAGAAAGTGTGGTGGCTTGTATTCACTGCAGAGCACTATCCAGTTATTATGAAGGATAAGTTTTAATCATTTGTAGGAAAATGGATGCACACTGAGACCATGATGTTAAATGAAATAAATCAGATGCACAAGCTTAAATACCACATGGTTTTCCTATAAGAGAAATTCAAAGTGAAAGTAATTTTTAAAGAACAAAGTAGAAGATAATTATAGTAAACATGAAGATAGACTTTGTGGAGACAGGAAAGGAACTGGGGGAGATGAGAAGGAGGAGAGAGGAAGGAGCAGATAGAAGGATCAAGAGGAAAAGTGGATCAAGAGATAAAATGCATATGAACCAGTTCCCCAAAATAAATGTGTGTATTATGTACCACAAACATATACTTAAAAAGATCAAAGAATTAGTAGGCTTTGTTGAGAACATTTTTTTACAATCCCAAGTAAAGAGGTAACTCTCACATTGAATATGTACATGAAAATGAAAAATAGTCAACAACAATCAACTGGGGGTGGGAGGGCTTTGGAGATAACTTAGTACGTCTTTGCAGAACATGATGATTACATTCCTCAAGGGGAGTGGACACACGTACAGCACACATCTCAAGTCTTCCTTCAACCACTTTTCTGTCCTCCCTTCCTTCTTCACTGGGTCCCCTTCCCCTTTGCAAAAAAAAAGGGGCGGGGGTTGGTCCCAGGGATCGAACTCAGGACCTTGTGCTTGTCAGGCAGGTGCTTAAGTCACTGAACTGTCTCCCACCCCCTGAAAACTAGCTTCTTATTTTCTATTATTGATCCCTCAATTTGCTTTCTATTTATATTTTGGGTTTCTCATTTGTTCTGCTTTATGTCTAGAGGTCTCTCCAAAGCCTCATGCAGTTAGGGTTTTTCTGCAGGTGTCTGACGAGATCGGGCACGTTCAGGGTGGTATGGCCGTAGACACTGCAGTGGTCTGAATTTACAGTGTGCGATTGAGTCATGTGCAGTGCTAGGGTTCAAGGTGGTTGCTGGGTCAGTCTCCTGATTGGCTTAGCACCACCCCACTTCCAGAAGTCTGGATGAGAAAAAAGGGGCAGAAAGACACTGCTAAGGTCTTTCTTTCTTTAATTTTTTTAAAACATTTTTAAAGAGAGTACAA
Organism: Ctenomys sociabilis; assembly: GCA_004027165.1. Taxonomy (NCBI): domain Eukaryota; kingdom Metazoa; phylum Chordata; class Mammalia; order Rodentia; family Ctenomyidae; genus Ctenomys; species Ctenomys sociabilis. The sequence goes on from PVKA01001468.1 coordinate 10,861, forward strand.
AGTAGTATTAAAACAAAAAATTATAAATGATACAGAATTTCACTAAATAAAATATGTGACAGTATTTGTTGGGTTGCATAGTGTTGTCTTTAAATTAATTTTGTTGAGATTACCAGGTATACAGATGCAAAACTGGAAGAGAAAAAGAAAAAGAAAAAAAACTTCCAAGAAATTAAGAATAAAAATAAAAATAAAAAAAGAAATTAAGAAGAGATTAATAAGGAAAAAAAATTAAGAAGACAAAAGAAAATAAAAAAGAAAAGCATAAACCGCTCCTTTCCACAGAGATTTCCAGCAGAAATCCCGTACAATTATCCAGAGCATCCTGGCTACATACCTAGATAAATCTTTCCCCACTCCCTCTTATGTCCTTCTCCTCACCTCAGTAATTCCTTTGCTAAGGTCTCCTATTGATTTCGCTACCTTGTACATGGCTTGAACTGTTCCCTGTTGTGATGCTGTCATGAATTTGCCGTACAGGACTGACCCGTCCTGCTATGGCGTGATCTGATTATAGACTGAAACCTCTACAAACTATAAACTTTTCCCCCTTTAACTTTGGGTTTTGTGTATTTTGTCTCAGCAAAAAAAGAAAAGCAACTGGGACATCATCCAAAAGAAACCATGCAAGTTGTGTATAGATTTATTTCACTGAGAAAAGTTTTTTGAGACAGAGTCTTGTCCTATATTGCAGGCCAGTTGTGAATCCATGGTGATTCTCCTGCCTCTCATTCTTAGTGCTGGGATTACAGTGATGTGCCACCATTCTCTTAAAAGGATAATCTTAAGGCACATCTATTTTCCCACAAACACCTCAAGCTTATCATTCTTTATGGCACAGTAGTTTTCCATTGTGTATAAACACCATTTTTCTTTATTCATTCATTCGTTTATGATCATATGGACCACTTCCAAGATTTAGCTATTACTAAATGTGCTGCTATAGACATAGATATTCATGTATCACTGTAAAATAATGTCTTTAGCTTTCAGAAAGATGCCTAGGAGGGAATACCAGAGTCAAATGGAATTTCTAGTTTTAGTTTTATGAGGAATCTCCATGTTAATTGTCATAATCGTTGTACTAGCTTACACTCCCACCAATAACAGAAGGATTCCTTTTTCTCTAAAGCCTTGCCAGCATTTGTTATTATTTGATAATTATTATTTGATTAGTTGATGATAGTCATTCTTTCTGGAGTGGGATGGAACCTCAGTGTTTGTGGTTGCTGTTGTTGTTTTCTAGCACCAGGGATCAAGCTCAGGACCTTGCACTTGCCAGGCAGGCGCTTATGCCACTGAGCTAGCTCCCTGGCCCCTCAGTGTTGTTTCAAATTGTATCTTTGTAATGGGCAGAGATCCATGAACATCTTTTCATGGATCTATTGGCCATTTGTAGTTCTTTCAATCTGACAAAGGCCACTTATGACAGGCCCACCGCCAGCATCATATTAAATGGGCAAAAGCTGAAAGCTTTCCCTGTAAAACTAAGAATACAAGAAGGGTGCTCAATATCATCACTTCTATTCAATATATTATCCAGAGCAATCAAGCAAGATAAAAAATTAAAAGGATATGTATAAGAATAAGGAAGCCGGAGGTCAGGGAGATGATTCAATGGAATAAGCACTTCCCTGGAAAGCGCAAGTTCAATCCCCAGTTCCAGCAAAAAAAAAAAAAAGGAATAAGGAAGCCAAATTACCATGATTTGATGGTGATCATAGTAATGACATGGTCCTGCACTTTTTATGGAAGGAATTCCATAAAAAGACTCTTCAAATTAACAACTAAACTCAGCAGGGTAGCAAAATACTAATCAACACACAGAAATTGATAACCTTTTTATTGATGCCTGTGCACCAACAATGAACTCACTGAGAAAGAAATTTGGAAAATAATTCTATTCACAGCAGCATAATGAAAAATTGCATACTTAATAATTAATCTACCTTTACAATAAACACTATAGGGCTCTGGAAAAGAAGACTGAAGAAGACACCAGAAAAAAGGATTTTGAACAACTCTATATGCTAATATCTACAATTCAAGCAACTTCATTGAGGTTAGCACTGTGTGTTATAACAGACACAGCTGAATATCTTTCATCTTGTTCTTTTAAGTGTGTGTCATCTCCAATGTCTTATCTATTATTCTTACACTGTCTTTAAAATAAATTTAAAAAATAAAAACTAAAAAGGACAAGAAAAAAATTAAGGGTTAGTGAAAGGAAGAGTTAATGTTTAATTGCTTGATCAATCTTGCATGCCTATATCTGGTAATCTGAACAACAAATTTGCTGATAACAAATTTGTCATATAGCAACCATTGTTAATTTTCTGTTCTTATTTTCAAATTCTGTGCCATTTTTATTGTTCTATGTTACTTTGTTTTCATCTTTGTTCTTGTTATTTGTTTTTGTTTTTATTTTCCTCTTCAAAATAGATTTTAAAAATAGAAAGATATCCCCTGTTCCTGGACAGGTAAAACCAATAGAGTCAAAAGGGCCATATTTCTATAACTGATATACAAATTTATTGTAATTCCCTTGAGTTACTAAGGGCATTCTTCACATAACTAGAGAAAACAATCTTAAAATTCACAAGGATCCAGAAGAAACCAGAATAGCAAAAGCAATCCTGGGTCACAAGAACAGATCAGAAGGCAATATCATCCTGGATTTTAAATTATATTGCAGAGCTACAGTATAGATAAATTTTCTATATGAGTTTGCCTCAGACCACTGTTTTGTTAAAGCTTTCTCTTGGAGTTCCCAGTCTTTTCTTCTACCTAATTACAGGAGTGTCTTCATTGAACTCCTCTCCTAAAAATCTTAGGCTCTATTCCTAGTAGGGTTCCAAGGCCTGGGCCAGAGATGTTGTAGGTACAGAACTGGCTAGAGATGAAACCTAGATCAAACCAAGCAGTTCATCCTACTCAGCTATCACCACGAAGGGGACAAGCAGAAAGCCATGCATTTGCATGGACAACTGGATGGGAACATGAGAGTCCATAGTAAAGAGGTCTCATATGGAGACCGGTTGGATTGGCCTAGGAATTTTCCCAAGGCCCTGGTATCACCTTAGGGACAAGGGAGCCTCTGAGACCACTGAGTCAGGTAGGGAACTCTACAGCAGCAGGAAAGTCAGTCAGCCCAGCAGCAAAAGAAAGAATGCTTCCTTTGGGGTATTTTTAGAAGCAGAAATATTGAATTTCACTGTACTAGTAGAGATAGAAATGATGAATGTATTGATTGCCCACTTTTTGCTAGGTAGTGTTCAAATATTTTATTATTGTATCTAATCTGCGCAACAATTGTATAAAATAGTTACAGTCATCACTTGCTGGGATGGATATGGCCAACTGGTCCTCAGCATCTGTTTCCACCTTTCTTAAGCTACCTCCCTGTTGCTCAGAGGCTAGAAAGCTAAGTCATCTCCAGACCCACCCCAGCAGCAAGGGTGAAAATGTGAGATAGAATTCACAAGGTGGAAGCATTCAGCCAAAATTTAGAAGGAAGAAATGAGAGTTAGGGCCATTTTCTGCTGTCTTCATCCTCTCCTAGAAATCTGAACCTCTATTCCTAGTAGGGTTCCAAGGTGTGGGCCAGAGATGTTGTTGGAACAGAACTGCTGAGTGAGAAAGAAAAGACATAGGGATGCGCACACTTCCACCCCCGGCATCCAAGGGCAGTAGTCATAGTGGCTGCCGTTTTCAGTGGTTCAGTGTCCTGACAATTACAAAAGACAGTGCCTGAATGATGGCCTGTATGTTCTAGACCAGGTTCACGCCATGTTGCAGGTTCCTCACCAGTCAGAGGTTTTGTGCTGGTATTTGTCAGTGTCTCAGGAATCATTCCTACATGCCCATACTGGACAAATGCCTTCAGCCCTTCCAATAATTTTATGTGTGTTTAATTTCCAGAATTAAATTCCTTGGTGCTTTAAAATTCCTAGGGTGACTTTTCCCACAATAAAATCTTTCTTTCTTTCTTTCTTTCTTTCTTTCTTTCTTTCTTTCTTTCTTTCTTTCTTTCAACAGATGAAAAAATGGAGTCTTGGCAGGCCAGACAGCTTAGCGGATTAAAGTGCCTGCTTAGGCAGACACAGGGACAGGGGTTCGATCCCAGCACCCTGTGCCACCCCCTTTCCTGGGGTGTGCTGAGGCAGCGACTGAGTCTGGGCATAGTAGCAGGTGAGTGTAATCCCAGTGCATGGGAGGCTGAGAGCAGGAGGGTCACTGCGAGTCTGATCTACATAATGAGACCCTGTAGACCCTGTACTAAACACATTTTCAAAAAAGAAAAAAAAACAGAGTCTTATAGTGTAAAGGTCACTCAGCTAGTTGGAGGTAAATCCAGAATTCTCTCCTTCATTAGACAAAAGGTGCCCCAGAAAGTAGAGCACTTGAGTGAAGAATTCATAGGCCGTATTTCTAATAGGTTTGACAAAGCAAAGTACTACAAAACCGAGTTCACATACACTCTCTTCCCACTTTTAAACCTTTGAGCTGCACTTGTGATTGCGGTAAGTGCTTAACTTAATTGGTTTGCATCCACGTCGAGACCTCTGGGATGCCGCTTACATAACTCACCCGCAGGAGGCTGTCTTGCCAATAAGCATTTGCAGATGGCTCCCACTCAACAGCCACATTAAACACAGAGCACTGTTCTCTGAAACTGGCTACAGAGCTGCCCCCAGTCTTGGGGTCTGAGGAGCTGAGGGCAAAGAAGTTCCAGTAACCCCCACACGCTGAGCACCTACCGTGCTGCAGGCAGTGTTCTGTCATTTCCTGGGGTAGTTCTCATCACAGCGTGATTGGCCACGTCCTAGAGATCAGGAAATGCAAGCACGCAGACCGTCACCTGAGCAGGAGTACGCAGCCAGTGAACGTAGAGCGGAGATACTACCTCAGAACCCTCCCTATTTCTAATGTGACACTGGCTTTCAGTCACACTTAGCATATGTTTTATTTATTTATGTGTTGGTTGGTTGGTTCATTGAGGCAGTGTCTGACAGTGCATTTTGAGCTGGCCTTGTGCTCACTTTTGCAGCCCCCAGGCTGGTCTCCTGTCTCAACCTCCCCAGCGCTGGGATTACAGGCATGCGCCACCATGCCCAGTTCTGGGGCTACATGGTGGGCACCCAGACGTCTTGAGCCAAGACCACACAGCATGCAGGGCCAGTGATTGAACTTGGATCCTTGTGCTTGCCAGGTAGGTATTTATGCCTCTGAGCTATCTCCCCAGCTCAAATCTGTTTTAATTTTATGTTCTGGAGTTACCTGCATCAAGTCTTTCCCATAATGAAATCAGACAGAAATAAACAAACAAAGAATTATGACTCCTGGCCTCCATTAGGGCCAGTCCTCTGCTTCGCCTCATGCTGCTCCAGCTCTATCTGGTGCTCTCTGCTTGAGAGTGTAGAGCTGGTGCTTCTGGCTGCTCCAGGTAAGCCAGACCAAAGCAGCTTCCACCCCCACTGCAGTCATTTGTGGTAGCTGCAATTGTTTTCTCCAGTGTTCTTCGTTTTGCCTGTTTGCAAGAGGCGCCCTGTAAGCGACTATCTATTCCCTCTCCATGAATGTACAGGGGGTACAGAAAAATAAAGTCAGGGCACAGACATGTGGGCATGGAGAAAAAATAAAAGATATCACTAGAAAATGGTTAACGTCTGCAATCTCATGAAAATTTAAAATCAGAGTAAACACACAGCTCTAATTAGACAGGCCTCATCCTCCGGACCAGCATTTCTACCAACTCCCATTTCTCCTAGAAATAGATCTTCATGAAGGCAAGGGTCTTTTTAAAATTCTTCACTACAGAAAGCCAGACTAGGATGGTTCTGTCGAAATTACAAAACACAATACTTTCAAATAGCTGCTGAATTATTTAGTGACTTTACACTGTCCAAATGCTGGGCTCCTTGGGTAGACAATGTCTTGGTTTCCCTCCTATCTCTTTTGTTATGACATTCAGTAAGTGGAGAGATATTGCTCTTCTTAATAATTTATAAAATAATAATCCACATTAAGGGCCAAGCTTCTCTGGCAGGGTTGGGATTTCGAATCAGGTAGTCAAGAGGCCCGGAAGCTTGACACTCTTTTTCTAGTTCAGTTAAATGATTGCCCCTGGCACACACAAGCTTACCTTCTCAGTATTTGCTTCTTTCTCATCACAGTCTCTTCCTCCCTCCTCTAACTTTGCCCTCTTGGCTTCCTGAAGTGTAAACTTTGTTCACTATCACTTCTTATTGCCATCTGACCATCTGATCAGCCCTGTGGTACAATAGGTAATAAAAAGCAGAACTGGGCGTGTGTTTCTGTCATGTACCTGACACTCTAGAATTTCATATTTACTTTGGCAGAGTCATACTCCCATGTCCATTTTTAGAAGGGAAGAAAGGGAGAGAGACGGACAGAGTGAGGAGAACAGTCTACGGGTGTATAGCTCAATGGAGCAAATTTGCATAACATGCACAATTCCCTAGTTCAAACCTACTAGGGGAGAAAGTACATAACACACATTTAAAACAACAGACTTGGTCTGTGTGCTTTTCTCTCTGGTGTATATATCATTCCCTTATCTCTGTGTACATTTATGGCTAGGTTCATGTGATTCTTTAACAGCTACAGAAATCAGTTATATGAGCTGTTCTCTCCTTATCTAGAGCCCAAGGGTTTTAAAAGCTCTGAAAGCATCTTAAGAATAAGCATCCTGACCTTTTCATCACTGCCCCACAACAGAGTTTAGTATAGTGCCTTCAACATCCATCCAGGAGACATTAGTTCAGCATTCATGGTTCTCTTTGAGAAAACAGAGCCAAGTAACACCCAGAGTAAGTAGGTGAATGACACCATGGGTACCAATAGGTGTTACAACAGTAGAATGTACCCAGGGCCATGCAAGAACCAAGCAAGAAGCTACAGGCGGACTTGGCCCATGGAAGACAGTCAGTGACTCAGAGGTGGCAGGGTTTGAGCTTAAGGCCAAGTAGAATTTTGCCAGACAGACTGAGCAGTGAATGAGCTACAACAGACAAGTATGACAGACTGGGGAGCTAGGGGAACCCGGAAGTACTGAGAGCACAGAGTTCCTGCTAAGTGTTTTTTTTTCCATAATTTTATTGAAGGACAAATAGCAATGAGACAGTTTCAAATCAAATTAGTAGGACAGATTCCATAATCAATACATTGCATATTATTTTCTTAGTGGTTTTTTGTTGTACAAGATGCAGACATGATATTCCCTTTACAAACACTATTAGAGCAGATCCCTCTATTCATTGAATTAAGAGAATGTAGCTGTATCTATCTTAATTATTTTGGATATACAGATACAAAATGGTCATTCATTTGTATCTCCTTTTTTTGTTTAGTTTTGTCATTTAAATATTATAGGTGTGTGGATTCAGCAAAGTATTCCAAAATAGTCCAGTAGTCCATAATAGTATTGGGTTTTCCATTTGTCTGGCAATGTCAGAAGTTGTTGACTTGAGTCCTTTACAGCTCAGCATAATAATATGGCTTTACTTCTTATACTTCGTTTTTATACTTTTCTGCTGGATGGTTAAGACCAAGATAAAGCAAGACCTATGTAACAAGAATGGTAGCTTTTGTATCTGATTAAGGTCAGTCAACTCCCCTCAGGATTTATCCTGAGACCCTGTACTGCAGTTTGTAGATCCTTTGTCTGTGTCACCTATGTGGATGAGTCATGGCCATTGCTTGACCAATTTGCTCTCTGTGAAGGTCTGAGAGAATGTTTTCTCTCCATGTGACTCTCCTTAGGCACAGCTGCTAAGTGTTAAGCGGTGGAAAGACAAGTAAAAGCAGTGTATAACGTGCAGCAGATTGCCTGAGAGTGTTGGCAAGGGCAGGAGGGGGAGAGATAGCCACTGCCCACCTTGCTGGTAGGCAGATTCAAGTCATAGGCTGGATGGAGCCCAAATCAGCAGCCTCTGTCTAATATGAAAATGTATATCTCTTCTGATCTGGAGGTCACCTTTAGAAGTTTATCCTATAGATATATTAAAAAATCACATACATATAAAGTCACTTGTCACAGCCTTGCGTGCAAAAGCAGAAGATGAGAAAAAACAGAACTTGACTCTATAAACAGGTTTGTTAAATAAATTGCAGTATATTTATAGAATGTAACACAATGGGCAGCTATTTATCAACAAAAAAGAAAACTCCTTATTTACTGACAGGGAAAAATGATCTAAGATGCAGGAGTGTACTACGAAGAGCATAGGCCAGCAGGCATAGTTTGCTGCCATCTGGAAAAAACAAAACTCACGTACATAAATGTATATCCATGCATGCACACACACATGTATAGAAGGAAGCGCATGCATTTCTATTTAGTGAAGCTTCTCTGCAGAGCTACCCGGGAGGCTGCCAGAGGCTCTGGATGGATGGGATGAGGACACAGAGGGATGGCCACGCTCTACCATTCTGAACCCCTTCAGTTTTTTTTAATTATAAAGGAAGAAAGAAATAAAAACAATACAAAATTTCAAAACAAGATTACAGGAAATTAAACTATGGTTGTTACATTACATATTGCTATCTTCCAAGTAGTTGCTCAGATTACAAGGTATAGGCATGTAAAATGCATCAAACAATACCAGTGCTGTTCCTTCCAATGAACTAATAGAAATCAGTAGTACAAACTTATATATATAAACATATTATTTATGTATATATTATATTATATATATATATATATATATATATATATATATATATATATATATGTACATATGTATGCATTCAAATGCCCATCAACTGAGGAATGGGTGAAAAAAGACGTGGTATTTGTATACAATGGAGTACTACTCAGCTATAAAGAAAAGTAAACTCAGGGGGCTGGGGAGATGGCTCAGTGGAATAAGTGCTTTCCTGGCAAGCTCAAGGGCCTGAGATCAATCCCTGGTTCTGCCAAAAAAAAAAAAAGAAAAGTAAACTCCGGGCTTTTATAGGCAAGTGGGTCCAACTAGAGACCATGCTCATAAGTGAAATAAATCAGACCTGCGTGTATAAACATCATATTGTCTCTCTAGTATAAGAAATTCAAAGAGCAAAGAAGATCCAAAAGGTACGATAGAGGGACTAGGGAGATAGGTCAGAGGCGCAAGCATCTACCTGGTGAGCACAAGGCGTCGAGTTTGCCCGAGTTCAATCCCCAGCCTTGGCCCCAGAACCAGGCGTGGTGGTACATACCTGTAATCCCAGAACTCAGGAGGTTGACACAGGAGGACAACTGAGAGTTTGAGACCAGCCTACAGGTTACAAAAGTGAGCACAAGGCCCGCCTAAACTGCATAGCAAGACCCTGTCTCAAAAAAAAGTACAATAGATACTGTGAAATGGAAAGAAACTGCTCAAAACGGCCTTTCCAGTTTTGAGCTATATAAATGTAACACCCAGACAAATAAATCAAATATACTAAAATCTTTTTATAAAAGAGCTATGATATAATCAGGAAATGTTTTTCAGGAAAATGGAGGTTCTAGGGAGCATGTGCTGGCCCACACCTGTAACCCCAGCACCCTGAAAAGCTGAGGCAGGAGTGCCATGAAATTAGCCCAGCCTGGGAAACACAGTGTCTTAGCAAGGCCATGTTTCAAAAGAGGGGTGTATGGGGCTGGGGTGTCTGAGGATGTAGCTCAGTGTAAAGGCCCTGAGTTTAATCCCAGTACTGGAGGGAGGGGGACAGCAAGGAAAAGCAGCAGGGAGACTGCTTAGGAGGCCACTACAGGCTTCTGCTCATGAGGGGGTGGTACCCTGAGCTCAGTGGAAGGGAGCAAGGATCAAGAGCACAGCTTTCGGGTATCATCTAGGTGGATTGTACTTATTTGGGGCATTTACCGTAGGCCAGGCACTGTGTGTACATGGAGTCATATAAGAGACTGTGCTTGCTCAATTTCGCAGATGAAGAAATGAAAGCTCAGAGAGTTTCAGGACGTACACAAAGTCACACAGATAGAATAAATAAGTGGTACAATCAGGACTCCAACCTTTACCCTCAAGCCATACCAGGGGCTGTTGTAGCACAGAATGAATAACCAGATCTGGGTGCAACTTGCTACAACTTGATAAAGAGAATAAACAGCTCATAAAAGTCCTTTGGTAGCTCTGAAAAAAGATCTCTGGAGCTCCTCAGGTCATAAATGGATTGGGGAAACCATGTGGACTGGAAACCAGGGCACTCTTGAGGTGCACGTGGTGCCAAGGCCCTGGGACTAACCCAGAAGCCCTGACCTCCCTAGACCCACTGCAGCCAGCAGTCCCCTGAGACCCAGCTCTCAGTCTCCTCTCGGGACTCAGCTCCCTGCCTCCAGGGCACACCAGGGCCAAATGTGCCTTTCCCTCAGGCAGGAAGTACTAGCAGGGCTTCCCTGGAGTGCCGTTTGGCTGGAACAGGCTCCATATTTTCCTCTCCCATCTCCCTGCAGTATCAAGTGTGTGACTATTGATTTCCTCCCTGCATTTGTTTTTGTTATCCATTATTTATGGAATCATTTTTCCATCCTTCGTGCATGAAGGCAAATTTTGTGTAAAAATCAATGTGTGAGCACTGCCGATGGCTTGTTGCATTTCCTCGGCTTTCATCTCCAAGACTCGGGTTCTGGGGAAATGCAGAGCAGGATACAGGGGACCAGGCAGGATGGGAAGGAGAGGAGAGGGATAGTGCCAGCTCCACATGGCCTTAAGAGGCCTAATTGGTGAGGGAATGAGGTCCTGCAACATTCATATTCTGTTCAGCTGGCCTGGACATGGAGGTAGGAATTACAGTCTGTCTGCCCTGATCTAAGCCCCACCTCTCTCATCCTTTCACTCAGCTGCAAGGAAGGAAGGGTGGGGTCCCAGCTGTAGACTCTCTTCCATTTCTGCATTTCAGCATAGAATTTCAGAGGACTGTCCAGGGTGGAGGGCTGGGTGGGATACTCTCTAGGATTACCCCATCCTTTAGAGAGGCCACCCTGAAGGAACACACAGTGGGGAGAGAGAAGGTTAATGCCCCTGCTGCATGAGAGTTTCCCTGGGATGCCTCTAAGGGCTTCAGCACAACTTAGGAGATCAGCTGGTTCAAAGAAAGTTCTGGTTAAAGTCCCTACTTAACCCCTTCTTGGCTGTGTAGCTCTGAGTAAGATATTTGACCTCTCTATGCCAGTTTTCTCACTTGTAAAACAGAATAACATTCATACTCCCCTCTACCAGGGTCCCGGTGGGTGACTGACTCATGATAAGAACTCAATAAAACCCGCTCCTCTATTCCTTCTTTGCTTCAGCTTGTCACTCCCACAGAGAGCCCCCCTTCCCTAACTAAAGTGAGCTCTTCCAACCCAGATGGTTTCTTGCTGCCATAGCCTCTATGCCTTCCTTTGTACTTCACAGTTTATCCATATTTGTAATGCCGTCTCTCTCTATTAAAAGTTAAAATCTAAGTAAACTCCACAGCAGCAAAGACCTTGTGAGGCTGTCTTAAGAACATGTGGTGTGGAGAACATGCGGTGGACAGTGGAGTCTCAATGATTGGGAGTTACTACTTCCTTCGCTCCTGTCTTCTGAACAGGGCCACGGAGGTTGGGGCTGGCGACCTGCCCATATCACATCAATAGCAGGTGGCACAGCTGGCATTTACACCCAAGTCTGCTGCCACCAAAGCTACCTCCTTTCTACTCTTCTCATTGTCAAGTTGCATAAAATCATACTCAAGTTGTCAAAATCAAAAACCAGCAAAATGTTCCTTGCAATGCTGCTCTTTCTACTATATCAAATTTTTATCTCCATTCTACCTACTTTGATAGTTTGGCAGTGGCTAGGATCCAGGATACCATTCTTGGGTGCTTCTAACCAACTGATCAGTCCTTTAAAGAACATTCCTAGAGCCAGTGAGACATATTGCTCGGTGGTGTAAGCACTTGGCAAGCACAGGGACCATAGCTCAATCCCCAGCTCCACATGCCATGCCGGCCCTGCTCCCCATGGCATGCTGAACCAGCCACCAACACCAGGCGTGGTGGTACACACCTGTGATCCCAGCACTGGGGAGGCTGAAAACAGGAGGATTGACTAGAGTCTGAGCTACAGTGAGACCCAGTACCAAATGCATTGAAAAGCAATGTTCCCCACTGTCTGGCACTCTGAATTTCCCCAGATCCATCCACCCTGGCTTCCACAGGGGTTCCCATGCGGCATGGTGTTATCAAAGCAGGGTGTATCCAGACCAGAGCCACAGCCAGGTGTTATGAGCTCTGCTCCATCTTGAGTCTGGTAGGAGATAAGAATAGAATTTTGTAGCATTTATTATGGTACTTCAGTTTTCCAAATGACAGGTTGCCTAGGCTAAAAGGGCATTTCTCATTCAACCAAAGTTTTGCCTAAGATTCTGTCCCACTCCCCTCTTGTAGAAGAAGGTGTTCTCTCATGGAGCTTTCTAGCCCAGACATACATAATTGCACAGAAGACTCTATGGACCAATGATGGTTGTTTGTTTAAGCAATAGCAAGGAGATCACAATCTAACTCTATATTATCCAGGGCCAGGGTTTCTCCCAAAGACAACCTGAGAGTATACCTGTGACTCAAAGATCAACAGATAGAGTACTCAGGAGGCATTTAAAAAAGCTCAAAGAAAACAACAGACCACCGAGGATTAGAAAAGACTTGGGATAAAAAGAACCCAAAAAGGATGTCACGGACCCTGGAAAACATCTTCACCAAAGGTTGGAAAACTGTGGCCCCGTAGCACAAGCCCACTAACTGCTTATCTTTATAAATAAGGCCACAGAGACAGTGCATGTGTGGCCAGGAACATGGAAGGAGGAGGCCACATTATGTTGGGCACTGGATCCTCAGAAACGCTATAGATTCTTGACATAATGATGGCCATTAAGACAGTAAAGTGAAGAAACAGTCATCCGTTGGTCAAGAATGTCTGAGAAGTGCTCGGTTGTATATTTGTCTCCTGGAGTGTGTTGTCCATTCCAGTTTATAAAAGACTGGAAAAGCCAGGCATGGTGGCGCATGCCTATAATCCCAGCACTCAGGAGGCTGAGGCAGGAGGATTGTTGTGAGTTCGAGACCAGCCTGAGCTACAAAGTGAGTTTAAGGCCAGCCTGATCTGCACAGTGAGACCCTGTCTCAAAAAGACAAAAAAAAAAGACTGGAAAGTCCTGCAGTTCAAACAAACAACAATGAAACACTATTTGAAATTTTCCCCAACTATTTTACTTATTTATGGGACACATTAATGTATATAGTGGTATAGGGCCCATAAATTGATAAATGTCTACATAGGTCATTATTTCAAATTGTCAATCATCTCATGAAATTTGCATTTTCCATCTGTCTGAAGCTCTCAAATACTGTTTGTGAGATGTATTTACTAAAAATGTTTACTAAGCAATTTTTTTAAATTTACTCCTTTTTTAAACTTGCTCTCAACCAGGCAACAATATCCATGAAATAGTGTGTGTGTGTGTGTGTGTGTGTGTGTGTGTGTGTGTGTGTGTGCGTGCATGTGTGTGTACCTGTAGACACACATAGGGGCAGAACATACCTATAGAAATAGATCTGTTTTTCTGTGTCCCCACTTAATAGTCCACATCCACTTGTGAGAGAAGATATAACCCACTTTGGTACACGTTCTACTCTGCACTGCTCAGTGTGGCAGCCACTAGCCACATGTGGCCTTTAAATTTAAATTTAGCTAAACAAAAAATTAGTTCCTGGGTTACATTAGCCAATACGGTACTCAATGACCATATGTACCATGTGTAGTTAGTGGATACCATACTGGGCAGTGCTGATAAAGAACGCTCCCATAATCTCAGACAGTTTTATGGGACATATGGCCTTTCTAGAGTCTTTCTAAGCTACCCAGTACTGTTGCCTCCCTCTCCTTATCATTTTTTATAACTGTTCCAGAAAATTATGCAATACAGAGCCATCACAAATGAATCCAATACTCTTATCAAAAGTCCATACCACATATATAAGAAAATCGTGTGTGTGTGTCTGTCTGTCTGTCTGTCTCTCTGTCACTCTTGTTCTCTTTCAGTCACACACACACACACACACAGAGCAATGCCACCGCTGTCTACAAGAAGGATCCAGAACTGCCCTCAGAAACAACAAAGCCAGACTGGTCGAGGATGACATCAGAGCATTGTTACTCTGGTATGCAGGTTCCCAGTGTGCACAAGAAAAGACTGAATTGGATGTCACATATTGCTGATCTATGAACTAAATCTGATATATAGACATCTACTTAGCGTGGCCTTCGTGATTGTGTAAATTTTGTATTTTATAGTGGAAGAGTTAGAGAGATATTGTATTTAGAAATCTAGGTGCCCAGCTTCCCTGAAAAGAATCAAAACGCATGTCAGCAACATCCTCATGTTGCCGCATGGCAGTCACTGGCAATGCTGAGGACCTTCTGTCCCCTTTCGGGGGGCCCAGCCTCTGGTTTACCCACTCTGCACAAGCCCCAGCTGCCCTGCCGGCAGCTCACTTTCCTCATGGCTATGGCCTTGGGCACTTGGTTTAGTACTCTGAATTTTCTACTCAACATGTCATCAGTTAATTTCCACCTACGATTTCAACTGCATGCTCCCTCCCCCGGTGCACTGCAGCTTCTTGGGGCCTAAGTCATAACCATACTTTGTGGCAACACAAACAGTGGGGAACTCGCTTTCAAGGACTGTTTGGGCCTCTAGAGAGGCCCAAAAGCTGCTCACAGTACCCTGCTTTGGAGACTTCTGACTAAACTAGGGGAATGGACACAGACTTCAGCTCCACTGCCCCCCAAGACCTAACCTTCAAGTAACAACTAACATGCTTAAAGCTCAAGCCTTTACGGACAAAGAGAATGATAAAGGATACACTTATTTTTAAAATTTTGAGATTCAGGCCAGCCAGATAGTTCAGCAGATTAAAGCACCTGCTTAGACAGGTGCAGGGACAGGGTTCCATCCAGCCCCGCTCCTGGGGCACACTGAGCTGGCAATTGAGACTGGGTGTGGTGGTCTGCAACTGTAATCCTAGCAGTTGGGAGACTGAAAACAGGAGGATCACTACGAGTCTGATCTGTGTAGTGAGATCCTGTAGACCCTGTACCAAACAGATTAAAAAAAAAAAAAAAAATTGAGATTCATCTGAAGTGCATAACAAATTCTCTGAAAGATCCGCAAAGCAACTGTGCCACACAGCTCTGGAGATGGCATCAGGGAAAGACTGCAGAAGGCTTAGGCCTCAGGCCGCCTCTCCACCTAGTACAGTGGGCAGCTGCCTTTCCTCAGGCTGCTGGCAACTAGGTATTTACTTACTGGATATATTTTTTTAACAGCCATTTATTGTTGGGAGAGCAACCATAGTTAAGAGCAGAAAATCACACTGAAAGAAGCAAAGTAACTACTGTACACTTTAAATGTTGGAAAGTCCACTGTCCTTTCTTCACTCAGGTAAGTTTAACTTGAACACAGGCAACCAGGAGAGTACCTCTGAGTTTAATCTCTAGTACTGGGGGAGGGATGTTGCACAGTAAATCTCAATAAAAAAATTTTTACCCAGTTAAGTAAATAATATCTAATATAAGGAACAAAGTACCAAAACAGACACATTAAAGATAAAAGCACCCGAGAAGAAATATACTCTGGGAAAGAGAAATTATAAATAATATTCTCAGAGATAATACTGAAAATATACTACCTATATAATAAGAAAAACATTTTTAAAGTAGCAAAAAGATTTGTTAGAACATTTTAAAATGACAAAAAATAGTTGTGTAGAAAGTAAAATGAGCATTTCCCTGGCAAGTGCAAGGGTCTGAGTTCAATTCTGGGTTCTGCCAAAAAAGAAGAAGAAGAAGATAATAAAATGAGGAAAACATCAAAAAATAGCAAAACAGAAAAGAGGAAGATAGTACAGAAATGTTAGGGAAGTCAGAAAATCCATCCAGTTGATCCAGCATCAAAATTATAGGCATTCCACAGTATTAAAAAAAAATTAAAAATAGAAAAACTTCAAAGAAATCATAAAAGGAAATTTTGCAGAATGAAAGTTGTGAGCTTCAATATTGAAAACTGCTTAGCAGAATAAATTTAGGAAGGCTATACAATATACTTATCTGTCGTATAAGCTTCTAAATAAATATAGCCATTTTCCTACAAATATTAAGGAAAATGGCATAGCAGGCCCAGAAGGAAACCAGTGGCCTTTAGGTCAGAAGGCTCCAGCAGAGATTTCCTCAAGAAGATTAAACTGATACAACACTTTATGTGTTGTAAAGTGTTCAGAGGAGAGTGCATAAACGAGGAGAGTTTGAAGTTAATAAATATACAAGGGCTGACGGTGTAAGCGCCTGCCTGGCAAGCACAAGGGCCTGGGGTTCAATCCCTGATACCGCATGCTTGCCACACAACTTCTGGCCCCCCAGAACTGGGTGTGGTGGTGCATGCCTGTCATCCCAGCTCTGGGGAGGCTGAGAGAGGAGGATCACTATAAATAAATAATTAATTAATTAAAATAATAATAAACATACAAAAGAAAAAATCAGTACTAATGCCCAGAAAAATTAAATATTATACAGGAAAGGAAAACTAACTGTCCTCCACGTGTCCTCCAGGGCTCAGGAGTGAAATCTGCTTGCATGTAAAACACGATCCAAGCAAACTTCAGCTGACCCAGGCAAAACTGAGATTTAACCAACGAGTGAAGGAGTAAGGATTGGAGTAGACAGAAGACTCAGCTCTGCATCCACCTCTGCTGCAAGAATGGGACCAGAACACTCCCACTGAACAAACAGGAGGCACTGATGTACACAAGATTACTAGAGGTAGTGAGGTAAATGTCAGCAGAATCAGCTCAAAGTGTCAAAAGTTACTTGAGGAATCAGGGTATGACAGCAGGAAGACTAGAGGACAGTTCTTTTCAAAGCAAGCCTTGGTAAACTGTCCTTAAACTGTAAACACAAACTTAGATTTCAAACTGTTATGGTTTATGTCTCGTTGCCTCTATCCCCAGTGTCTCATGCAGTGATGGACTTCCAAAACTTGTGATTAATCCACGATCCAAGGCTGGGATTATGGGTGTGAGTGCTATACCCAGCCTAGGGGGATAGCCGGAGCGCAACTTGAAAGAGACAGACTTGCTCTACGCAGCCATTGTTGCTGCTACTCCTCCCTTGGCTCCTCTTGCTCTTTGCTGCCGCCATGAAAGGTTGCCCTCTGCCATGTGCCACTCTGCCTTGGAGCCAGCTGAGTATGGACTTTTTCTCTCGGGGTGGCAGGGAGGAAGAGGAGGAGGAGAGCAGGGCCTGTAGGCTGCGCAGTATCCTCCCTGGAACATCCAGCAGGATACAACTGGTTCCCAAACACCGCGGACAATTACCAACCAGGCTGACTTGGTCAGCCCATGAACTGGTCTGGAGCGGTAGCAAATGAACGAGCTGTCAGTTAGCCCAGAAGAGCACAAGTTCATGGGTCATGGGCCAGATCCCAAGGTCTCTTCTGCACTCACAGTGCCTGGAGCAGGGCCCATCACAGAGCAATAATAAAACAAATACTTAGTGAATTAACTCATTAGGTTTCTAAACTATAATGAAGACATCTACACAGAAATCAGGAGAGATTCCTTTTTTTTTTTTTTTTCAATTATTTGTTCAACCTGTATAGAAAAAGAAAATTAAAAACAGGATCACCATAGACTCTAACAATCCCACTTCTGGAGAGATAGCCAAAAAAATAAAATCCGTAACTCAAAGAGATATCTGCACTCCCACATTCACTGTATCATTCATCACAACAGTCAAGATGTAAAATCAGCCTAAGTGTCTACCAACAGAAAAGTAGCATATGTGTAGGTAATGAAATACTATTCAGCCCTAAAAAGGAAGGAAGAAAGTCCTACCATGTTCAACCATATACACGAGCCTGGAGGACACATGCTGAGTGAAGTAAGCCAGGCACAGAAGGATACACATTACACGATCGCATTTGTGCGTTGAATCTTTGCTTTTGACTTTAAACATTATTGATTTGGAAGGCATAAAATTATTCTCTCAAATTGCAATAAGTTTTTAAATAAATAAACAATATTTTGCAACAAAATAAGAGACAAACAATAGTTAATACACTAGGTGTAGCTATCTTCAAAGTAGATGCTTAGAATGTAAGACATCAACAAAAAAGACTCAGTGAACTAAGATGTACATGAAAGCTGAGTTTACAGACGTACAGCAGAGAACAGCAGCTACCAGGGACCAGAACAAGTGGCAGAGTGATATTGCTCGAAGGACACGAGATTTCCATCACACAGGAAGACTTAAGTTCAGCTGACAGTGAGAGGACTATAGTTAATCACAATGTGTTGGCTGGGGAGATAACTCGACAGTTTAACTACCTCCTTGGCAAGTTCAAGGACCTGGGTTCAATCCCCGGTACTGCATGATGCCCTCCCCAGAACCCCAGGCTCACCCATTCTGGCCACCAAAACTACGCATGGTGGCTCGGGCCTGTACTCCCAGTGCTGGAGAGGCTGACAGAAGATCACTACAACAGAGAGTAGATTTTAAGTGTTCTCACTATAAAAAAAACAATAGATAAGAGAGTCTACATGTATTGGACCATTCTACAAAATATTGTATATATATATATATATATATATATATGTATATATATATGTATATGTATATATATATGTATATATATATATATAATTAAATCAATAAGGTCTCTCATTTCCTTGCCTCCTCCCTACAAGTTCCCACCATCGTGGACTATGGTACAACAGATCTAAAAGTAAATAGCTCAGTAGAATAAGTGCTTTCCTGGCAGGGTCCTGTGTTCAATCCTGAGTACCACAAAAAAAGGAAAAGGAAAAGCACGAAGACACTCTTAATTAGAAACCTCTGAACCCATAACCTTAGCATTGAGCTACATCCCCATCTTTTTCCCTATTATCAGATAGAGTCTCCCTGAATCATTAAGTTGCCAGCCTGGGCTGGATCTGTGGTCCTCCTGCCTCAACCTCTCAGAGCCCAGCAATTACACTCATGCGCAGTACAGTGTTTTCATAACTACATTGCTCATTTTATGTTGAACCAAATGAAGAGTTTTAGATGCCTTAAGCCCTGACTACATTTTTTTTTATTATTATTTTTTTTTTTTTTGGTGGAACTGGGGATTGAACTCAGGCCCTTGCTCTTGCCAGGGAAGCACTTATTCCACTGAGCCATATCCCCAGCCGCAAGCCCTGACTGCCTTTTGTTACCTTTCCTCTGTTTTTATAGTTAAAAAAAAATTCAGAATCTCCACCCTACAAAACACATGACAGGAATTCCACTAAAACTCAAAATTTGACTATGAGGACAATTTTTACTTCAATACCAGATACTGAAGCCTTCACCTGCCCTTAGTGCCCTTAGTGCATGTTTAGTCTGCTTGGAGCTTCCTCAGAGGCCGGTCGCCTCTGGAACATTCAAGGCCCAAAGGAAAAATCTAAAAATAGCCACCAACCTTCTCAACCACTTTGATGATTTAAGATCAGGAAAAGCAAGCCAGAGAAGAAAAGAACCAAGGAGATAACAGAAGACAAGCCCATTCTTTTATTTTTTCATCAGTTTTTGTTTGCTTGTTTGTTTGTTTGTTTGTTTGTTTTTAAAAAAGAAAGGGAAAACTGAAGGGAAGATGAAACCATACCACTCAGAAAAGGTTTAAATAAAGGCCTTCTCTCTAGCTTCTGCTCTGGAAACAATTTTTTTTTTTTCTCCTTTTTTTTGTGGAACAGGGAATTGAACACGGGCCCTTGTGCTTGCCAGGGAAGCACTTATCCCATTGAGCCATCTCCCCAGCCCTCTGGAAACAATTTTTGTGTGATAGTACCCAAATAACACTTACATTATTCCCTGGTCTCAATGGCTTCCTATGCTAATGCTCAAAACAGACAGAATCTTTGAGTTTCTCTAACATGGTAAATTGATAAAAGAAGAGTGTCTAATGTTTTCACTATTCTTATTAGCTTTATTAAATATGCTTCTTGATATTCCAAAGGGAAATGCAAAGAAGGAAAGTATTTTTAAATTTTTGCAGTCCACACTTCTTCTTTATTTTACGGAAGAAAATAGAAATGAAATAAAACAGAGCTCCAAAGCAGACTGATAGGAGAGTAACAATAACTAATACGTTGCGGTTATTTTCACAGTAGTCATTCAGAGTACAAGACATATGCATGAAATATTAGCACAAATATTTCTTTTCAATTAACTAAAGGAAATTAGCTATATAAATATTTTAACTATCTTGTGTGTATACATAGATATAATTTTTTATAAAGACATCTTCATAGATATCTATATCTATATCTATACACAAGATACCTTGTGTTTTTATATATTTCCCCCCTTTTTTTTCCAGGGAAAAAAGGGAAAGTGCCCTTTCCCCTTTCCACCATCATTTTCTCTTTTCTTTTAAACACTTTCTCCCCAATTCACAATATCAACAGTACCTTCTGGGTTTTATCTACTTATTCAGCTTCTCACACTAGTGAGGCAATGTGGTGCTCACACATGTGGGTCCGATTTATTTCAGTATGGTCTCAGGTTGCCTCTATTTACCTCCATGCTTCTTTAAGGAAGTTACACAATGTTTCGCTTAAGCATCACCCTCGCGTTTTCACTAGTGAGCTCCAGCAACGACCAGCTATCCACAGGTAGCTATCCATAGTAGCATTCACTCTCAGGGCAGGCCATCATCTGACACTGACACCGTCCGCACCTCCACGTACCCCACACTCTCACCGCAATCGCTGTTGGAATCCTCAGACAGGGACTCACCATGCAGCTCACTCTGAACCTTGGTCAGCACCTAGACCTTCTTCCTTGTGTGGAGCTGCACTCTTTGCTGTCTATCGCTTTTAGCTCCCACTTGCAGGAGTTAAAGTTATACCTCTCAGGACCCATATCACAAGAGCAAGGCTTATTCCATATAAAAATTCCTCTGATTTCACCTCTACAGACATAAGTTCATTTTCTTCTACAAGACCAAACAGACACAGAGGATGGAGTACAGCTGTCATGGAAGGCCACCCTGGGTTAAGTTGTTGGGTACCATAATTTATTTGTTTCTGACTTTGGATGAGTTTTTTTTTTAACTTTTCCAGTACCTCATTTGCAATATATATTATAATAGATGTACTTCAGTACATCTTAGAAGAAGCAGGCAATATTTAAAATATAGGAGCATTCCACACCTTTTAAAATTCCTATTGCACAAAGTGTTTACATGGCCTTTTTGAGCATGGAAAGCTAAGACTCTCACTATGGGGGCACAGGGTGTGGTGTGGAGAACAAAGACAGCTCATCACTGGGTTTCAAACAGTAAATTTCTATTAATCTAAGGTGAACACTAAAATGGTGCTTTATGGTTATTTACCATAAACAGGTGTCCCTTCATATCTGAGTTTTCCAACTATGAATCCAACTAAGGCTGCCTCAAAAATATTTTGGAAGAGAAAAAATATTGGGGAAAAATAGCATCTACACTGGACATAAATAATTTTTTCCTTGCCATTTTCTCTAAACACAGTATAACAGCTACTTCCATAATGAATACACTGTACTAGATATTATAAGTAATCTAAAGATGACATAAAGTATATAGGAGGATGTATGTAGATTGTGCCAATACTACTGCCTTTTTTTAATAACAGAATTGGTATTCAAAGCATCAATATACTCAAGGGAACCTAGGACCAATCCATTAATACTAATGGGTGACTGTATTTACTACATTATTTTTAGATCTCATTTTTACATTAGAATGAAGAGGTTGCACTAGAATTTATTTTTCAAGTGGGCTGCTTGTTCCTATGAGCCACCTGCCATTGTGTGGATAGTAACACTACGTCAACTTACTCTGTGCTACACAGTAATATGCAAGCTATTAACTGAATGTGCCCCCCACCCAGGTATATATTAAAGTCCTAATCCTCAAGTAATGCTTTTGGAAGTGGGGTCTTTGAGAAGCAGTCATGAGGACAGGTCCTCATGAATTGTATTAATACCCATATAAGAGGAGACATGAGAGAGACCACCTCTCTCTCGATTATGGGAGGCAATGTGGAAAGGTGTAAACCAGACGGCTCTCTGCAGACACCGAACCTGCTGGCACCTTGAGCTTCAACTTCCCAGCCCCCAGAACTGTGAGAAATTAATGTTTCCTGCTCCAGTCAGCTAGTCTCTGCTATGTGTCGTAGCAATCCTAGTTATGTACTTCAATAAAACAAAAATTAAAAAAAAAAATCCTAGTTGTGTGTGTGTGTGTGTGTGTAGGGGTGAAAATAGTCTCAGAGAGGTTCCAAAATGGGATGCAACATTTATACTACATTTAAGGAAAAAAGAATTGAAAAGTTTTATTTACACTGTATACCCAAATTTCAATATGGGTCAGTTTAGTTGAGGGTGCTGTATAAATTTCTCAGTCCATTCAAGTAATAAAAATCATGCAGAGAGATGGTGAAAAACATAGATTCCTGGGTCTCTAGAACTATATCATGCTCCAGGCAGAACAGCTCTAAGAACTCTGCCCAGCTCACATTCTAGAATTCCATGTGTCTAACCAGCTAGAATAATATCAAGCTGCTGAGTCGATATTGTTGAAGCCCTTTTCGAGATGGAAAGACCCGACTAGGAAAGTCAAGAAACACAGATGCTCCCGTCACTGGGCTAAGAACTAGTAGCAGTGACAAGACCACCCCCAACAAGCCATAAGCAACAGTAAAACACTACAGGCCAGGCAGTCAAGAAGGAAAAGTGCAGAAGATACAGGATCACAGGGAAGCCAGGAACTGAAGAGCTGACTGCCATCTGTCCTAATCATCTCATCTGAGCAATCAATGGGCAATTGAGGACCCAAAGTTAAGCAAACTCAAACAGTAGATTTGCAAATCAGAAGGATAGAAAAATAAGCATCTGATGGGAGAGAGCAGGAGGCCCACCGGGTCACCACCCTCTGCTGGTGGTTGGTGCCTGGCACTACCTGGTCCAGCCCCCAGGTCCCCTGTCTCCCACTGAGCTGAGTCTCCTCAGACTACTAGTGATCTGGTAAGCAGAAAGTAGAATATTTAGTCTCAAAACATCCCTCATCTCCTTCCTACCAGGTCATTTATTTTTAAACTTACAAAACTGTTGGGTTTTTTTTGGGGGGGGGGAGCTGGGGGATGTAGGTCATGTTTCTGCCACATGTTTTTAGAAGCCCTAAATGCTAGAAATTCAGGAAATAGCACACTAATAATCTTTTCCAGCTGTACTAAATTTTAAGCATGTGTTTTCTTTCTGCTATTTTATTTCCTCCGTCCTTCCTTCTTTCTTTTGCTTCTGTGATGGTGTCTTGCTATTTTGCCCCAGCTGGCCTTGAATTCCAGGGCTCAAGTAATCTTCCTGCCTCAGCTGCATCTGGGATTGGAGATGTACCTACTCTATTTTGATGGTACAAATATTACTTTAAAAGCAAATTAAGCCAGGTATCATGGCACATACCCATAAGCCCAGCACTCTGGAGGTTGAGGCAGAAAGGTCACGGTGAGCTCAAGCCCAGCCTGAACTCCATAGTGAGAAAAAATAAAATAAGCCAAAACAAGTGTCAAATATGAAATATGCCAATACCTATATGCACGCTCACATAATATCACTGATTGCTGCTTCAGAGATCCCCTGGTCCAACCTTCACATTCTACCAAAAGGAAAAGCAGGGCAAGAGAAGGGAAATCCAAAAATCTCAGCTTTGTTGGGGAACCTTGGTGATGACCCCTAATGTGGAACTTTTGACACTTCACCACATTGCCTCTTGGAATATTAACTAGTGCCCTAAAAACTAATTTTGCTATTTGGAGTCTTTATCAGCAATTTGTTTATTGTCTGATTGGCATTTTGCTTTTCTCTTCAGTGAAATTCTTCCCAGTTTGCTAATCTGGGTTTCATGTTAACAGGTACAGCAGTGGTCATAAGTTAAGGAAAGATCATTAGTTCACCCACTCTAGAGGCTTCTAGCCAGGGATATTTGAACTGGTCAAAATTCAAGAATTTGGCAAAAGTATGATCTTGAGTGTAGAGAGATGCAACTTTCTAGATGAGAGAAATAGTTTTCCCCAAAGTAAACTACTATACTTTCTACTCATCTTCCTCAACTTATTGGAGAAACTGAGGCCCTGGGAAGTGAATGAACCTGGTAAGGTCACGAAGGGGAGGAGAAAGCCTGGCACTCTGATCCCAGGTTTGTTCTCACAGTGCTGGGGCCTGTGTGGTCACTGGTTCAGACCTAGGATTCCACTTCTCTCTGCTAAATCTTTCAATCCAGGCTTTTTTTTTAAAAGGAGAAATCCAGACCGGGCAGATAGCTCAGTGGCTCAAGCACCTGCCTGGCAAGATTAAGGTCTTCAGTTTGATCCTTGGTATCAAAAATAAAAGCATAGAAATAAAGGAGAAATCCACTGTGGGAGTATGCGGCGCTCCACACAAATCAGAACCCAGCAAGCCTGAATTTCTCCTAGCAGTGAGCCAGCATGGCCACCTCAGGGTCCTGTGAAAGACACTGCACACTTGGATGGTCTTGCCTCTCCCAGGAAGCTCTCAAATCAGTGTGCTGGGGGGATCAGTAAGTGATGCCACTGGCATCTTCCTCAGTAAATCACAGCTGTGTACAGCAAAGAAGAACTCATCTTCCTGGAAGAACAGGCTCGCTTGGAGGATGCAAAAGAATAAAGACAGATTTTTAAGAAAACTTAGTACTCTTTGCACTTAAGTAACAGATAGTGAAAGATACCTCCTTTATATGGAGAATGTCTAATTTCACAGCAATGACAAGACAGGCTGTTTTAAATTCTACTTAGAAGGTAGAACAGAACTCAACTGAACCAGTAACCACACTTTATCAGCAGAGCCTGGCGACATGTGTCTCAGCAGAGGCAGGCAGATCAGAAGTTCAAGGCCAGCCTGGGCCACACAGTTAGACCCTGCCTTGAATAACACCAAACTAAACCACTCTATTTTTTGTGAATAGGCAGTTTTTACATATCACAGGGTCTTTAACTTGAAATTAATTAATTCTTTATCGAAATATTACCATAGGATATTAAATGCCCTGTGTAGTTGACTTTAAAAAAAAAAAAAGTATTGACTTTATCTATGTAAAACTTCCTAGGATTGTTGGTGTAGGAAGAGAATTTAAGATTATTATATTTCTAATTTTCTGATGCCACAGCAAGATGACTAAGCACAATGACCAAGAATGGCAAATCGAGATACAGAGCAAATAAAATGTCTCTGGAGAACTCCTGACAAACTGGGGGTGCTGCTTACCTTCAACAGAGGCAAATGGGTGAGCTGGGTCGAAAAGAAAGAGTTTTCACTGCATATCTTTTAGTTCTCTCAAATTTGCATCATCTGTTAACTAAAATATCAGCAAATAAACCTTGAATCAAAAAAATAGTGTCAAAAATGTTACTTCCATGTGCAATTAACTGCCCAAACAACTGCGGTAGAAATCGAGATGGGTCAAATTCCCCTTCTGTGTTTTTCAACTCTTAAGCTATGTACATAAAGTAAATTGACAAATATAATACTGTTGATCACCAACTTATCTGAAGACTCAAAACATGGAAAGATTCCTCCCTCCCAGGGAGCAGAACACAGATAACACGCTCAGGTCACTGAATCTCAGGCCAGAATACACCATCCCGGCCAGAGCTTTGCAGCAGTGGATGTCTAAATGCCTGATGATTATTATTGCTGTTTTTATTATTATTAGATTAAGACATTTTTAGAGTATTTAAATAAAATTGCCCTCCCCTCATTCTGATCTGTGCTAATAACTGCACCCTTTTTTTATTCATTCAATTACAAGCAAATTGACAGGAGACATTTATATGAGGCAGCTTAAACCCCAGCTAATGGAGTGCCTAATGACTAATTGATCAGAACCCAACCCAGAGAGCAGCTCTGAGTGGCCTAGAGGAATTTATGCAATTAGTTTAGGTTTGGTAGAAATTGAGTGCATATGAAAGTAAGCTCTTTATGGTCTTGATTTATGAGGGCTGGACATTATATCTGCCACGAGGTGAGCACCTAGTGAAGAGTTGGGGTTCTGTGGAGGGCAGACAGCCTGGGGTTCCTGCAGGAGGTGTGTCTGGAGGTGGGGGGTGAGCTCCAGATTGGGTTTCCGGCCAGAAGGTGAAATTAACTTCACTCTCCCTTTGTAATTCTGATTCTTTTCCCCCTAGGATGAATAAGTAGAATTTATCTGCATGAAACTAGAAATTAAAAAAAATCTTCTAAATATTAGAGACACAGGAGAGGGAGAGAGACAGAAGAGGGGAGGAGAAGCGAAAGGAACCGGAGGGGAGGGCGAGGGAAGGAGGAGGGAAGAGGAAGAGCCCCAGGCCGGGCAGAACTGCTGAGGCGCTCTTGGGTTCGACGGAAGCACCGGGTCTCCAGCCCGCCTGGGCCTCTGATCTGCCGTCGGGGAAGCCCCCTCACCCAGGCGCCGCGAAATCGGCCAGCCGGGAGTCCTGGGAGCCGGGCTCGTGCGGAAGCGGGAAGCGAGTCCGCGAGGAGGGAAACCCGACCCGACGGAGAAGGGCGATCGAAGGGGCGACGCCAGGGCCGCGCCGCGGGGGAGGGGCGGAATCCCCGTGGCCCCAGGAACGACCCGGTCAGGACTGCGTCCCCGAAGTTGGAGGGAGGGGCTTGGGAGAGCGAGACGCCGCGGGCCAGAAGTCCGACTCGAGAGGCTGAGCCTGGGGTCGCCCCGCCTGTTACGGCTGGGTCAATCTTGGGCACAGGACAGATGTGGACACAGAATTGTTTTTCTTTTTTTTTCTAGATCGCTTCACTAAGTTGCCATATTCAGAACTTGTCCTGGGCATATTTCATAGTCTTTTTTGCACCTCCATATTCTCATCTGTAAAATGGGACCTTAAGGGATGAATAAATGAACGCAGACTAAGTGCTTGGAATAGTGCCCTAACAAGCGTGAACGAGATGGCTGCAGCCACAGAGTAGCTCGGACGAGGACGAAAGAAAGAAATGCGGTGGTGTGGCAGTATTACTGCAGAAGCCGCGTTTTAAGCAAAAGGAGCCAGCGAAGTCCCTCCCCTCTGTTTTGCTGCAGAGGAACTTTAAGCTATTTTGCCCCAGGCACAGGCCTGCGGGTCCTGAGGCGGGAGGAAGGAGGGGTGGAGACCCCGGGCCAGCTCCCCCTTTTCCCACCGGGAACACTGCTCTTCGGGAACGCAGACTTGAGGGCTGTAGGCATTTCACCCGCCCAAGTGAAGGAGTCAGCAGCTGGGGCCGAGCTTCTGTCAGTGGGAGTTACGCATAGTCTCACCAAGGTCAGAGAGGTTCTGGTCCCGCCACAGACGGGCCTAGCATCGTGAAAAGGGGCTTCTTCCCCATTTCCATCTCTAGTGACGACCACGTAGGGAGCCGAGAACATCGCAGCCCACATTTCCTGGACCAAGAGACCAGGCCTCATTGAGAGAAAACGTTGAGTCCGCCTGGCTTTGCTTTCTGAGCACGAAGACAGATTTAAAGCAACTAGATAACCATGGTTGACCACCTCGCCTCCAGTCAGCCCTGGCCTTACTTGATTTCACTTCATCATCAGAGCAGTCCTGATAGTCTTTTGCTCCAATTTTACAAATGAGGGCACCAAGGTCACTTAATTAGGGAGGAGCAGTTGTTCTGCTCTGATTCTGACCATGCCAGAGGTGTGGCCACCTCAGGAAGAAGGCAAAAGAGCCCAGGCTCAAGAGAGGGCCCAGGCAGGGGTCCCCTCTGGATCTTCCAGGATTCTTCCTCTGGGTTCCAGAAGCACCACCTGTGTGCCCATCCTGAGTCACCACCAAGTAAGGTGCAGCCTCTTCTGTTTGAGCAGGATACAGGCTGCCTTTGCATGGAAGGGCAGACCACCAGCAGGAGAGCTGCGCTCCCAGGAAGCTGCCCAACCCTGGTGACCTCTGTTTTTTCCCACAATGCCTAGCATCCAAGGACACCTGAGCCTTCACTTTACAAAACAGAACTCATTAGTTCCTTCAACAAATGTTTGTTTTTCTACTGCTCTGGGCCAGGCTCTGAACTGTGTACTGGGCCTGCCAGAGAGAATCAAACTGACTCTACAATAGGCACAGAAAAAGGAAGGCACTGGGCAGACCGAGGTCCCACAGCTGAGGCGCCCTGGAGTCCGACCCAGGGCTCTGCTAGTAAACATTCTAGCTCACTTCAGAAAGGTCCTTATTCAAGGAGTAAGGTGCTTGAGGACTTCCACCGGGTTCCCCGAGAACGCTCATCGGCAGAGGCCCAAGTAGCTTTCTACGCAAACAACCCAGAACACTGGGCTTGAAACAAGTTAAAGCAACTCCCACTGGGTCTTGAATGGTAAATGTCGCAAGCTGGTGGGATCTGAGAACGGAAAACTTGCCTCACGTGCCCTTAAAATGCCTCTTCAAATTAGGTTTTAGAATAAATTGTTAGTGTCACGTCTGTCAGCACAGACTTAAGGAGGGGAGGCGACTTAACCGCGGCCACGTGGTTAAGTGGCCTCGTGGGGCTGCAACCTAGGGCTGTGTGAACCCCAAGCCTGCTGCTGCGCCCTCCCCAAGAGAGGTCTGCGCCTCTGCCGGACGGACGAGTGGCAGAGGCGACTGCACAATCCCGGGGAAACCACATCTCCCTGTGCTTCCTGAGCGAGCCAAAGAGAGAGGCCGCGGCGCCGACCCGGCGCACTCAGGGGGCAGGGAGAGGGTGGGGCGCCGCAGAGCGAGGGCCCTGGCTCCCGCTGCAGGTACCCAGTGGCCGAGTTCTCCGCGCGCCAGCGGCGCTCGGCGCCTGCAGGGGCTGAGGCGCTCCTCCGGCCCTCCCCAAAAAGTCTCTCAAACTTTTGTGGTTAGATTTTCTTTACATTTTAAAAATAAGTAACAGCAGGGAACTTTTCGAAAAAAAGGGATGGCGGATAACTGATTCTTTCCCTCGCTAGAAAACCCGAAGGCTCTTACCTGCTGGAAACTTAGCAGCCCGCAAAGGCGCGTCCTCCTGGAGCGCTTCGCTTCGGCGCGGGCGCTCACGGCCGCCTCTGCAGCCGGGCTGGGCTCCGGCCCTGTGTTTTATACCACTATAGGCAATTAATATTGCATCAGCCGTATTTTAAATTTTCAAAACCCACAATATAATGTAATGGCATAAGGGCATTTATTATTAAAGGACACCCGATGGAGAGGGAGGTGGAGGAATCGCTATGACTGTTGAGCAAGGCGGGCGCGAGGGGCTGAGGCCCAGGAAGCTGGGGGCTGCCCACAAGTTCACTTTTGCCGTGGGGGGCGAAGGAGGGGCACCGCGAAACACGGAAACCTACTCTGCGGACACCTAACGACGCGAAGCTCTTCCAGCGGGAAAATGTGCAGACGACTCCGGGACTGGTAACATTAATTTTTAAATCATGAAGGCGTTTTTGCGGCTTACAAATAAAAGTTTCCTCTTTTCTTTAGAAGAAACGAAAAGGAAAAAAAAGGGAACTGGCAGCAGCTGGGCGCCTACTACGTGCAGGACATTGCAGTAGGTGCTCTGCAGCAGCTCTCACGAGTTAACCCCGCCACAGAGCTGCCAAGCTTCGCGATTTTGGAGGACAACTTCAAATGAATTTTTAGGAGATCCAGGGCCCCCCCCAAAGACACTTGCCATTCCCACCACTTTTCTCATCTTCATCTCTATTCCTTCCTCTCCTCCCCAACCCTTTCAATCTGTAAAAAAATTGTTTCTAAACTACCAGATGCCATATGCCTTAAGTAAACAACCTCTCCTGGTATTGACAATAACCACATGAAGTAGAAGCTAAATCTCTATTCTGCAGGTGATCTTGTTGAAGAAGGCTTACAGAAGTTAGGAAACTACCCTGTGGGTAGAGGCACTGGGACTCCAATACCCACTAGTCAGGATTTAAAGTTTGTGGTCCTAGTCAAGCAGAGCTAACAGTTGACAGATTGGCACCGGGTAATGGGGATAAATAGCGCCTTGAAACCGTGGGACCAAGAGAGGAGCAGCCATATTTCCCTGGGGGAGACTTGGAAAGAGCATAGACAGCCAGAAAAAGTGAGGAGACGAGATGGCTGGCTGGGGGTGGCTGGAAGGAATGTCACAGCCTGGCTCTTTTGGTTCTCACTTTTAAATCCTTCCCAAGACTAGTATCTTTTAGAGAAGGAAAACCACTGTGATTCGGGTTGAAAAATAAAGTATTTATTTTAGAACTTAATTCAGAAGGTAAAGAGAGAAGAAAACTTAATATTTTATTCGTATCTATTTAGAGAATGAAACCAAAGTTCACACACAGCAACACACAAACTACAATGAAGCAACGAAAAAAAATAAAATAAAATAAGATGCGGGCAAAGGGGCTGGTGTGTGAAGGGTCCAAGGTGGAGGTTCAGCTCCTCTTCCCGCCAAAACTGTAAGTGAATCTCTACCAAGAGACATCCACATGAGAGAAAAGGAAAGAAATGGAGTTAAATAAAGAACGGGAATGAAGGGATTCTAACAGCAATAATAAAAGAGCAGCTGAGGTTAGATGTGTTGGAAGGACTTGCATATGATTCGGAGAGGTTACAGTCACTTTTGAAGCGCTGAGCTGGCAGTCTGGCAAGAACAGCGAGGTGAGATCGGAGACTCTTCCATGGGTCGGATTCGGAATGCTAGCAGCCCTTACTCTCCGCCGGCAGATAATTAACACGCAAAAGCCATCAAGTCAGGAAGAATGGCCACAGCTGGTCTTGGCTGCTGCTTGCAAATAGCCTAATGATCCCAACTTTTTCAGTCGCTAAACTGAATCTTTCTTTTCAGGACCCTTACTTACCTCGAACAACTCAGCGCCCCTAACTCTCCGTACACTTTCCCTGAACCTAATCAATGCTATTTATGAGAATTTACGACAAACCAAAGGATAAGATGGGTAGAATTTAGGTGAAGGGATTATAAGGCTATCCTTTGGAAACATACGTGTATATTATATATTCTAATAAATCTCCAGTACATGTTTGTGTTGCCCTTAGATATCCTAGACTTTATACTGTTCTTATTATTATTAATCGCATCCTTTCCATTCCTTCACCCCTTGTCGAATCGCCCTCACAAAGTGGCGCTCACACTCCAGCGAGGGGCTGTGAGACCCGTTCCCCAGCCTTCGCCCAGCCGCTCGTGCCCTGAAGCGTGCTAAGCTTCAGCACCACGGACAGCACAAAGTCCCTCCAGGCCTACCCTTCTTTATTTTTTTTCCCCCCCAGAGCGCCAAAACTTTTTTTGGTGAGAATAGAAAGGAATAAAAGAGAAGAAGCAGACTCGGGAAGCAACTAGGCGGGATACAAGGGAAAGTCTGTGGCTTCAGTAGCGAGAGCCTGACCTGCTGGGAAACACCTTGGATTTCCCTATAACCGTCCCTCCCATCGGAAGGGGGCGATGCGCGCTAGACTCTCCAGGCTCCCGACGCTGCACCCCGCTGCAGTCAATGGACAGCCGAGTACTTCATTCGTTTCTGTTTCTGTCTCTGGTTACAGAACCAGACCCTCACCACGTTTTTTTTAAGGTCCAGTTTCTCCGCAATGGCCGCAATCTTCTCGGATGAAGGACGTGGCTGAATGGCGAAATAGGCCTCGAGCG
This sequence comes from Ctenomys sociabilis, assembly GCA_004027165.1. Lineage (NCBI taxonomy): Eukaryota > Metazoa > Chordata > Mammalia > Rodentia > Ctenomyidae > Ctenomys > Ctenomys sociabilis. Next base: position 42,558 of record PVKA01001468.1, read on the forward strand.
AGCGCTTCTCCGGCGCGGCTATGGACGTGCGTTTGCGCTTCCGCTCGCTGCCGTTGAAGAGCTCCGGCTTGCTGTTCTTCTCTCGGTATGCGGCCTCTGCTTCCTCCAGCCATGCCTGCAGCACCGGCTTGAGCGCTATCATGTTGTTGTGAGAAAGGGTGAGAGACTCGAACCTGCAGATGGTGCTCTGGCTGAGGGAGCCCACGCCGGGGATCTTCAGATTGGCTAGAGCCGCGCCCACGTCCGCTTGGGTCACTCCCAACTTGATGCGCCGTTGCTTGAAACGCTCAGCAAAGGCCTCTAGCTCGCGAGGGTCTGACTCCACGTCGCTGAGGCACGCGGGCATGGCGCTGTGCGGCGCCACTGCATGCGGGTGACTCATGCCCATGGCCTGGTGCAAGTGACCCATGGCGCCTAGGTGGTGCGGGTGGATCTGCGCGGGCATCACCGTGTGCTCCGGGGCTCCCAGGCCGCTCACGCTCAGAGTCGGCGAGATGTGCTCCAGCAGGTCGCCTTCAAGGCCCTGGTGAACTGCGTGGTGCGGGTGCGAGGTGAGGGCGGCCGGGTGGGAGATGGGCACGGTGGAAGAAGTGGACGTGCAGGGCACGCTGCTCATGGTATGATAGGTGGCGTCGGGCTTGAACGGATGATTCTTGCCGTGGGAGACGATATCCACCGCCGCCAGAGCTTCGGCGCGTGCCAGCAGGCTCTCATCAAAGCTTCCAAATATATTACCCTGCAGCTGCAAGCGAGAAGGCACACAGCACGGTCAGTGGGGAATACTGTCAACTCAGGATTAAAACACATTTTCAAGCAACCGAGATGCCTCTCCTCAAAGCCCAGGTCATAAAAATTAATACGGAGGCAGCGGCTCTGCTGGAACAGACGTGTGGATCAGAGACATGAATGAGAGAGAGCGCCGGGAGAGAGCGTGGGGGAGACAAGGAGAGGGGTTCAAACAGCGGCGATTGTTCCGGGCGACATGAAAAAAACATGAAGCTAGTGCCTGTCAAAAATGTGCCTTAGAGCGCTAATTATGCTCCACTACGTACCTGCGGGGCTGGGAGACAGACTCGCCGCATGGCCTCGGAGCCAGAGTGCAGGCTGGAGAATTTGGGTTCTTGCAGCACTGGGTGCATGCCGAAAGGCTGCTTGGCGTTCATGGCCATCATCTTCGCGCGTCTGGCAGGGAGGCAGCAGGGGACATGGAATCAGGCTTGCCTAGCTCGCTCGTCGCGCTCCAAGTGAGCGCCGCTCAGCGCCCGCGCTCCCCTCGCCCTCTCGCTTGCTGCCTCCCCTCTCCCCCACCTGCTTCTTCACTCATCTTACAAGCAGCCTGCCAGAAAGGGCCCGGGCGCGCGCAGGCGTGCACACGCGCCCGGGATTCACAGGGGCGGCCCGGGAGGCGAGGCGAGACAGCAGCTCGCGGCGCCTCTCCACGGCCGCCGCGGCCGCCCCCTCCACGGCATTTATACCCGGACCCGGCCGGGCCTCCCGGGTCTGCCCCGCCCCGCCTGGCACCAGCCTTCCCAACCTTACGGATTCTTTCTTCTTCGTCCTGGATCTTTCCTCCCCACGGTCCCAAACCTCTCTGTCCTGTCCCAACTCGCACAGACGCGGACTGGGAGAGCAGGAAGTTGACCCCACTCTGACCCACCCCCACAACGTCGGCCTGGCTGCCGCCAAACTGCCCGCTTCCAGGCACGCCTGGCCCCAAGCCCGAGCCGTCCAGCAGAGTTCAGCGGCTCAGCAAGAAGGCTCCACCGAGAACCCTGGCGGGGCCAGCATGAACTGCTGTAGCATAAGCCGCTGGTGACCCACCTGTTCCACCCCTCCCCCAAAGTTCGCCAGGTGTGGGTGGGACCTAGACCGGTCCTTTCCTGGCCCAAGAGGCCTGTGGGTGGCCTCCTCCCCATATTTGCCTTTCTTGCTTTCTTTTAAGAATGGTTTCTAGACCCACTCTCCCTTTCTGCAGTCCTCCAGTCTTTGGAAGTATGCTGTATAGTTCAGAAAGAGCCTCTGTAACTGGTCAAGGCATTTCTGCAGGGTCCCCAGCGCTTACAGGCCCTATTTTCCAACGCCAGCTACCCTTTCTTGAGCCACTAATTCATGCTAATGAGTTAGAGTTAGCTTTTGAGATGCTCATACCATCCTATGGAGTAGACACCATGATGGCACCGCGCAGGCAAGGAAGGCAAGCGTCCTGGGGATTATGGGATTAGCTCAATTTAGCTTGCTTTAGAGCAAGGCCATCCAACCACTTACCCAGTTATCCAACCCACAAATATTTATTCCACGACTGACCTCCGGCCCTGAGTCTTCCTTAAGTTTCACGACTTAAGTTTCAGAGTTAGTTCTGCTTCACATCCCCATCCCACCTATACCCCACCTTCTCATCCCCTCTTTCCACTTTTCTTTCATTTCCCCCAAGCTAGTAAACATCATGAATAATGGATGAGGAATCCTGAGTCTGTAGCACTGGGGGCCACAGCACTCTCTGCACTTCAAGTTTGGAGAAAAACCCTATTCTGCTCATTGTGGCCCCTGTAGCCAGCCCAAGCTGCCACCGCCTGGCCAGAAGTCTTCAGGTTTGGGGGACATCATCCTGCCTGCTAGCTCTTTCATACCCAAGGTGAGCACCCAGACTACCAGAATCTTAACACCGAGCATGGTGGAGGAAACCACTCCCTGACCTAAGGGGAAATCCTGCCTAGACGCGCTCCCCTCTCTGCTTGCCCTCCCATCCCTTCTCTTTCCATTCTTACCAGCTTGGTACACTGGTCTCTGCTCTGAGAGAGGTGAAAAGGAATCAGCAAGCTGAAGGAGGCCATGAGAAATGCTTTGGCTAAACATCTAAACATCGCCAAGACTAGGCTTCCTCTATTTTAAGGTGGGAATTTCACTCCTGTCTGTTTTCTTGGGTTCTTGTAGAACATTAAAGAAAGCAGAATCACTGAAATTGGTGTTCAGTAAAGTTCATCATAGCCTGGTACACCCCTCAGAAATTCACCTCTGTCTCTCACTGGCTGTGACCAGAGCATCCATGTCACCACCTGTGTACTGCAGTCAGAGTCTCCAACCATACAATGGCCATAGTTTATTCCCAGTGATTGTTGCAGTAGCACACTGAGATAAGCCCTTGGCACTGTGCCCAGCACAGTGAAATCATGAAATAAAGGCCAGTTCCTCTCTCTTCTTTCTCAACTTAAAGAAAGTGGCCTAGAGCATCTCCTTGGAAGACAGCTCCTCTGCATTCTTCCTTCCATTCCTTAGCACCTGTGCTGCCCCCAGAATACCAAAGACTACCAGACTGCCTAGTCTGGCCTTCAAGGTGTCATGGGTCTAAAATGGACAGAAGAAGAAAATAAATGAAACTACCAATAGGAAACTGACTGGCAGTGTAGTAAAGGGGTTGTAGATCCATGTGGAGCTCAGGCTGGGTTTGGGGCTCTGCATTCTGACCTGCCTAGGTTTCAGTTGCTAGGTGCTTTAACTCTGACAAAAGGCTGGGTAGGTTGAGCAACTCTCAAGTGTCTGCCCTGGACCCCCCAATTCACCAGAAGCCAGATGCAGCATTATTTCATCATTCAGTTTTGGATCACTTCGCCTTGCTTCCTGTGCAGTACTGGAAGCCCGCAGAAAAAGTGGAATGAGGGGACACAGGATCTGCTCCTGGCATGTGAATGACACCTTAAAACCCAGTGACTCCATAGTGGCCTGGTTGTCTGTGAAGCTACACCCTTGGAAACTGGGAGAGAAAGACGCAACCATGCCTGCCATTGCCTAAGGGGCCTGGGAGGTGCTGACCAATAGGTTGCACTGAGCCCCTCACTTCATACCTCGAAAGCTGGCCATTGTCTCATAGTCTCACCTCTGCCATTCTGAGCATTAGGATCACAAATCAGAAAACATAGCCCATTCTCCCCTAACAAGGCTAGCAAGCAGTGTAGCCAGTAGTAAGCTGATGCCCATTATTAAAGACCAGCCAGCCTCCTTGAGGAAGCCCTAGAGATAACAGACTGGAGGACACAGGGAGACACATGCCACACAGAGTGCAAATGGAAGAAGAGCCTGAAAAGTCAGTGGAAAGCATCTGCGTTTTCTACGGTTTATAATCTTCATTCAACTTTGAGCTGGGAAAATAAATTAGTAACCCCCAATTGGGGACATAAAAAAAAAGGAGTTTGGGGCTGTGGTAAATTAAGAAGCAGGTAAGCACATGTACACCCCAATGGTGTTAAATTACAATTGAAGTTTCTCTCTCTCTCTCTCTCTTTTCTCTCTGTCCCTCTCCCTGTCTCTGTCTCTCTGCCTCTGTCTCTCTGTCTCTGTCTTTCTGTCTATCTCTGTGTCTCTGTTTCTCTGTCTCTGTCTCTGTCTCTGTCTCTCTTTCTCTCTCTCTCTCTCTCTCTCTCTCTGTGTGTGTGTGTGTCTGTCTGTCTGTCTGTCTCTGTCACTCCTTCTTCCCCTGTTTCTCTCCCTCTTCTTCTCCTGGGAACAGAATCTGGTTCAAGGGCCAAGTAAAGACCACATGAGCATAAAGTTAAGGGGCCCTAAAACAGGTCATTCTCTTTATACAAGTATTTCATATTTTTCATTCTGCAAGTGTACCAGAATAGTACTAATAGCTGAGTCTCGTGGCAAGCTCTGCAGGCAAGGAAAACATTCTTTCAGAAGCTCAGCGCCTACTGGCTACATATAATGGCCACATGTAACTCTTAGGTCAGTGCCCAAAGCACTCCTCCTTCAGAAGGACTAGCTTTGTAGGGGGTCAAGAGGATGTTGGTGCAGGAGCCTCTTCCTGGGACCCTGTCCACGGTCCACTTGAGTAGGAATCACCTGCAGATTTTAAAAATGCAGCACTCCAGATGCACAGCTAGAGATTTTGACCACTAAGTTTTCATAATTCATAGCCATTACTTGAATGGAAGTGACCTGGGACTCTTAACTTGTGAAACCAGCACAGGACACTTATAACAGGACTCATTATTATTACTCTAATGGTTACCATAATTATTACTTTAAACTCTGCCCTAATCCTGTAAGTTTCACAGAGACAGAAAGAAAGAAAGAATGAAAGAAGCCTTTCCTTCTTTGAGCTCCCTATTTCTTTTGCATTTTTCCCTTTATATCTTTGTAAGATCATGAAATTTTATTATCTCTGCACCGTAGACACAGAAATAGACAAAGGTGAATCTTGTCTATCTCTGTGTTCTCAAGGCCTGTGCCTGTGGGCCAGGCCCTGTGAAGGCGTTAGTTCAATATTGTGATTATTACATACTATGAATATATACCAATAAAGAATAAAAATTGGAAGTATTATTTGTTTTTAATGGATGAGTGCATGAGTCGTGCCTCCCTAAGACACGACTCTGGGCCATGTGCTTTCAATGTATTGCACACTGAATTTTCCCATTAAGCCTTGTGAGACTGATGTTATTTCCATTTTACAGATAAGAAGACTGAGGCTGGAAAGTAAGATGTTTGTGGCCATAGGGGCCAAGTTGGGGTTGGAATTAGACCCTAGGTTTATCTTACTCAGCTCTTGCTCTTAACTGAGATTCTGAGTTGGCACTGGTTACCCACCACCCTAGCCCAGGGACTGAGGGAGTGGGATGAGCAGGGTTTTATTTCTCTGCCTGACTTCCGGAGGCTCAGAGACTGGCCCGGATCCAGGCTGGCTTCCGGCAGCGTTTGGGCGGAGCTCTTGGAGAAGCCAGCACCCCACCCCTGGCCGAGCCCCAGTGTGGGGAGTTGGAAAGGAGACAAGGGGGTGGGACGGAGATGGCTCGATAGGTCCGCGGCCCGAACGCAAGATGCCATCGCTGAGAGGCAGCTGGCTGGGCGGACAGGCCAGGTGTTGCGGCCGCCTGCCTGGCCTTCCTCTCCCTTTCTTTCATCTCCTTTCACAAACTTCTCACATGTACTGCCGCCTGCGCAGCTGCTGCCGGACTCGCCTGACGGCCGCTGCCCCTTATTGTCTGCACGGGTTCAGAAGATCTGAGATGCCCAGAGGGACTCGGGAGCCGGAGGCAAGCATCCGCGAGGGGTCGGCACGCGCCTGCAGCCCCCCCCCCCGCCCCCACACCTTGCTCACCGGACCAGAACTGGGACCCAGGCGCTGGGACTCCAGGCAGGTCCCTGCCTCCTCCCCACCTTAGTTTCCCCATTTGAAAAATGAGTGGATAGCATGGAGAGGCTTCCCAGGCTCACCTCTCAGAGCACTGTTTACTGAGCACCTATTTCTCACCCACTAGGACAGGAGATAGGGGTTTAACTGTAAAGCATCCAGACTCCCCCTTTACCCTACTCACCCTCACCTTGAAGAGCTAACATCTTGAAGGAAGTAAGGAATTGTTAAGAGATAACTGCCACAGGGAAAATACACCACTATGGTGAAATGGAGAATATATGGGCAGAAAAGGAAGGGATGAGCTTTGAGTAGAGGCCTGAGGGATGATGCAAAAAACAGTAAACTGAAAGCCTTTGAGTGCTTAGGAAATTCCAGGCAGAGCAGGAGGGCTTGGGTGTAGGGAGCCAGGCAGGAGTGGTGAGAGATGAGTTGGCCAGGAGCTGGGTGAGTTCCGAGGAGAAGGAAGCCGCAGGAAACCTTGAAGTGGGACAGTGATAGGGCCTGAGGTCTACTTCCAGAGAATCTTTCTGGTGATGATTGGAACTGGGGGGAAGACATCCAGAGTGAAAGAAAGATGTCCCTAAATTCTCTGGGCTTACTGTACTGCATCATGGAAGTCAGAGCCAACAGTCTGATCCTGAGGTACCACAGCCCAGGAGACTATTAGCTTACTACGTGCAGGGCGTGGCCTTCCGTCCCCCCTCCCTGCTTGCACCTGTAGACCCTGCTGTGTCCTCATCTCTGAGCCTGGTGGCCAGCAGCAGCGTGGACAGCTTGGTACTCTCTGGCCCCAATGACCATAGAGCCATCTTTAAACTGGAGTCTTAAAGGTCAGGATCAGAGGGTCAATCCCCTTGAGTCCTAATTAGCTCAAATTTCTTCCATGTCCAAGAATGAAGCACTTCTCTTCCCCAGCCAGCTCAGCTGGAAGGAGGCAGCAAGCAGCAGCACACAGAACCCCCAAGTCTAAATTCAAACGTTGTTTTGTGGCTAGCTGGGGTGGGCTTCTCGGGCTCTGAGACTGTCTCCTCTTCACTACTAAAGGGGTAGGAAACAGGCTCTCCGGACCCCTCCAGAGTTCCAAGTGCAGGTCTCCTAGAAAGGATGGAGGTCAGATCCATCACTTGCATGCAAATCAAATTCTATGGAGTCCTCTGCACCAAAACCATTGCTTCGTGTGTTCATCAGATGCTCACCAAGCCCCTCCCTTGAGCCTCACTGGCCTGTGCTCCATTTGAGGTACAGTAAAGAATAAGATCCCATCACCCCTACTTCAAGAAACTTAGAGCCTGCTGCAGTCTTACTCAGCCTTTCCACTAATTCCCTATGAATGGACGTTATCCCTTCCCCCTTGCTTTGTAGAGGAGGAAAGTGGAACACAGAGGGCGAAGTGAGCAGCACAGCTCTCACAGCCCTGGCTGCCTGCACTCTGCCAGGTCACCCTCGCTGTACAATACAGGGACTGTTACCACCTCAATTTCTCAAGGACTGAGGAAAGAAGTTGACTGTATTCCTCTAGGGCCCACAGGAATCAGTAGGGGAAGGACTGGAGCTCAGGTCTATGAATCCCGATCCCAGGATGTCCCCATACCAGAAGTAGATGCCAGAAAAAGGGGGTGAAACTTCCTGTCACTCATTCAGTTTCCCTTGTTTTCTGTATCAGCCGAGAGAGACATTCAGTACCCTTCCCAAATTAAAAAGAAGAAAAGAGAGGTAAAAAATAAAAAGAACCAGGGAAAAATAAGTGAGGGCTTTGCTCTCCTCAGGGGGGAAATCGGCGTCTTGTCGCCTAGCTCCATGCCCTGATTTATGATAAAAAATTTAGAGGAAATCATTTATATTTTAAAGGATCTAAATAGCTGCATGAAAGTTTTATCTAAAGTGCCACTGTATTTATAGGCAGTTCTTCCATGCTGGAGGTAATTAATAGATGTATAAATCGCAGGGCTCCCGGCTCTCCTGCCCGCCTGGCTGGATAGTGACGTGGCGGGCCTGGGCCCTGACGACGGGGGAGGCTGGGAGGAAACCTAGGAGGCAGCAGTGCAGAAGCGAGCTCACCCCATCCATGCCCCACGTGTGCCCTGAGAAGCCGGGGCTCCTGTGGTCAGACTAGTGGATGGAGCCCCAAAGCAAGGGTTGGGGGTGGAGGGCAACTTCTAGTCCCTTTCAGGAGCCATCAGGAGAGACTGAGGCAGGCCACCCCTTATCTCCTCACAACCCCACAGACTCCACTGTGGTGTTTTCTAACTCCAGGGTGTCCTCTACCCACCCCCCAGCCCAATGTGAACCAGGTGCCCAGTTCTCCCCCCCATGCCCCCTTCTCTGCTCAAGATGCCAGGCGCTTGTTTTGGAAAAGGGAGCCTGCATTGCAAGAGGTGGACAGCTCTTGGCTTACTTTAATTAGGGCTGTGAAATATTGATGGTTTTGGCTCTTTTCTTGGCTGCCACACCTTAGCAGCCTGGAGCACAGCCCAGGGAAGAGCAGGTTAAGGAAGACCAGATGGTTTCCCTTCAGACAGCCATACAGACCCAGACCCATGGAAGTGTGGCTGCCTGAGATCATCACAGAGCCCTAAATAATTGATCGAGCTCCTGAATTTGAAAAGGAAAAATGCACCAAGTTGGAAATAACAGTGATGACTCATTCTGGTGAAACCTTTGAAGTGGGAAGAGGGTAAGTCCAGAGAGTAAGTAGGTGGAGCCTGGAGAGCTTAGGGGCCAAACAGCAGCTACAGTGGCCCTCACTCTTCCTTGGAGTCCTTCCAGTGGGCTGGACTGGGCAGCCTTTCTGTAGGATATAGGGCAGGTAAGATCTGCATTTGATCACACCCCTTTCTCCTCCATAGGGGACCAAGAGCAGCAAGTCTTTGCTGAGGAGAATCCATCCACTTTCCATGTAAAGTGTTCTTTCTCCATCCTCTGGTAATGTGTCACCAAAGAATGGAGTTAACAGACTAATGAAACCCCGACTAAATTAAATAATTTGATAATAGGACTCAAGAACTTTAACATGCTATTATTTGGTGCGCTGATAATCATTTAAAAGGAAGGAGAATTGGAAGAAGGAATAGAAGGAGGAGAAGAAAGATGGAGAAAAATGAGGAAAAAATGAGAGAGGTCTACATACTAACTCTACTCTACTATTAAATTTGAGTCTGTGCATTTTACCCCTGGCCCTTCGCACAGCTAAAGTAGTTGCCAGCCTGGGAAATTGAGATACTTTGATCCAGAAAATTCATCCTTGGGAGCCAAAACATGCTGCCGACCATGATGGGGACAGCGATGGTTGGTACCACTGACCTTCTCTGTGGTCCGGGACTTGCTATTGACTGTTTTAGTGCCTTAGTCCAGCAGGGTTTGATGTCTCCTTGCCAACAATACAAAACAATGTAAGCAAAGACTGCCTCTGTTCCACCTCTTCCCATGCATATGTATCTAGCCTTTATTATATTTTCTCAAATAATTTTTAAAATCTAACAAAAGGGAATGAAGCTTTGGCCCTGTTGTGGGTCTGGCACACAGATTCTTGTGCATTATAAATATGGAGAACCTAGAAACTCTTCTCTGCTATTCTTTAGACATGTTTTTTCTTTGTTTGGACTGGCAGTTGCATATTCCTTTTGGCACTTGCATCTTACTTCCTAGCAGGAGAAGTCTCAGTTGCAGGTACTTGCAACTAAGTCTTTTAAAAATAATTTTCATTTTTAATTGACACACCATAAGTGCACCTTTTTGTGGGTACTGTGGGACATTTCATTACATACATGCAATGTGTGTGATTAGATCAGAGTATTGGCCTATCTATCACTCAGACATTTATCATTTCTATGCGTTGAGAACTTCCAAATCCTCTCTGCTCTTCTGAAGTAGGTGATTATTGTTAACAATAACTACCAAATTCCTCAAAATTCAAAACCAGGTGGAAGATCTGGGAAGAAATGCCATTATTCACAGAAGCTGCAAGACCCATGAGGTAAGGTGGTAGATGGGGACTGTTACATTTCAGGTTCATAATGTTTTCCTCCAAAGAGCACATTACACACACATCCCGGCAGTTTCATTGCTGAAGGAAGTGACTGCATCATTTACACGTAAGTGGTAAGTGGTCCTGACCCAGAGGTTTTGCCGGCTCCTGTGAGTGCGGAGCGGCAGAGTGGGAGAGCGGGCCAAAAGCTGTTGACACGTCAGGGAAGTCTTGCCAAATGCACAGGAAGAAGGCACCTGGAGAAAGCATTAGGGAGCCCAGCGCCCCAGGGCAGGAACAGGTTTGAATGTTCAGGGACCAGGAGGAAGGTGCTGCAGCTGGAGCCAACAGAACAGGGGACGAGGGACAGGTGAGCCTGGAGAGGGAAGAGACTAGATAGAACCTCTTAAGCCAGGGTAAGCAATATGTTTTATTTTAAGTGCAAAGCAAACTGTGAAGCAGGAGAATGATGAGCACCTTGATTTAAAGAAAAAAAAAAAAAAAAAAAAGACTCCCCAAAAGGAACAAAACTGAAAGAGGCAGATGGCAGGGAAGTTTTCCAGGAAAAAAAAAATTGCACATTTTTGTCCCCCTTGGCAAGAAATATTCCTCCCCCACGTAGACACCTAGCTCACTTTCACATTTCCTTCAGGTGTCAGCTCCAGTGTCACTTCAGTGGAGCCTTTCTGACTACCTGATGTGAAATTGCAGCCATAGACCAGATGTGTGGTGCGTGCCTATAATCCCAGCGCTGAGGAGGCTGAGACAGGAGATTGCTGCATCCAAGCTACATAATGAAACCCCATACCAAATACATAAAGTTAATAATAATAATAAAAAAGTTAATAATAATAATAATAATAACAACATAAAATAATTGCAGCCATCTCCCCTCCTATACATTTTCTACACCCCGCCCCTGTTTCATTTCGCTCCATGGAACTTACCACCTTACAAGCTTTGCACCTTCTAGACTTGCTTATTAGTCTATTGCTTAGTTTCCTGATTGAATGTGAGATCATGAGAAACAAGACTGAACTTCTGTGTGTGCTCTGCCACAAGCACTGTGTAGCACTCAGTGAACATCTGCTGAACAAATGAACCAGCCTCCATTGAGTTTTGACAGCATCCGATTTTCATGTAGGAAGCCTAGCTGCACCAGGTGAGGCATATTTTCTTTATTTTATCTAGCTAGCTCCTTTTTATCATTCAGTTGTTTTTTGGGTACTCTACCCCCAGACCTTTTTATTTGTTGTTGTTGTTGTTGATGACGATGATGATGGTGTTATTGTTGTTTTGAGACAAGGTCTTTCTAAATGGGAGAAGTCAAACTTGCACCTCCTGCCTCAACCTTGACCTGTGGTGGGATTACAGGATTATTATTAGCACTTGGGAGCAGCTCAGAATCTGGGCTGAATAAATGAATGAGTCAGCCAGACAGGGTAAGGTGGGTTGGGAGCTGCAGAGTGAGTGAGTGAGTGAGTGAGTGAGTGAGTGAGTGAGAGAGTGACTGGCATTGCAGAGACACCCAATTCCCAGTCCGTTCCTCCCTTCTCAGACCACATTGCTTCCCGATGTATGTGGGAAAAGATATCTGAAAAGATAAACAGGAAGAGCTGAAAGTTTTCTAAGCCCAAACTAAAGTAGAAACACTGAGCTCTTGTGGAGGGAAGGGGACCGAGTCGTGCCTTGGGAGGATCACCACTTCCTTTGTTCCTATGAGCCTTTGGGTCAAGAAAGCAGATTTCTGACATCATAAAACTGATTAAGACAAAAAAGAAAAAAAAGTTGACACTGGCTATGACATGACTGTTCCACTGTACAATCTGATCGAGGAAATGTATCTAGGATTACCCAGACAGTCAATTATTCATGAGCTAAACATCCAGGCATCAATTACCTGGCTTGATGCTCTTATTCATTAAGGAGATTGAACAGCCCAACTTAACAAAGCTGGAGAAAGTTGCTAAGTAACAGAAGTTACCTGACCAGCCACAACACTGGAGCCTCCACCATATGAGTCTTTTCATGGCAAGAGAGGGCCCAGGGATCACCAGCACAAGAGATCAAGTAGTACATGGCACTGGGGCTAATTTCAGCTCTGGCAAAGAGAAGGAAGCAGTAGGTGGGTGGTTGGATTTAGAGAAGGCAGGAGGAAAATACTAGATACAGGCTAAGTTATCTTTCCTTTTTCTTTTTTGGCATGTGGGAGTATAAACCCAGGGCCTTGTGTGTGCTAGGCAAGCCCTCTACCCCACGCTCTGTCCTCAGCCCCAACCTAAGTCACCCTTTTCTTAATGACAAGGACCTTTATCAGGAGGAATAAGAGTATGTCACAATATATATTGATGTTTTTTTTGAAAGTTCAAAGATCTAGCACACATTTGCACAGAAGCAAAACACCAAAGCTCAGTGAGGTTTTCCTGTGTGATACAAGTATATGGATTTTCTCTTCGAGCATCTGAGAGTGAATCCCAAAGTTATTCTAGGGATAGGGAGATTTATCAAGAGCATGTAAGAGTTTGTGTAAAGAATATCGAGCTTCATATAACCAACATAATTAAATTTTTCATCATAAAAATTATTATTCTATAGTGTATATAAAATTACATATATTCCTCTTTTACTATCACCCTTACCACTGGACCATATTCCTTTTTTTTTTTTTTTTTGTAATCTTAGCAGAGTTTACTTGAACAAAAAATGACTCATGAGTCAGACAGACCTCAGAACCAGAGTAAGCTCAGAGGTGTCTGGTCTGTCTTGTGATTGGGAAGCATTTATTTGTATTACTTTATCATCAGAAGAAGACTTCAAGGGCTGGCAAGATAGCTCAGCGGTCTAGAGCGCCTCTCAGGGACCGCGGTTCGAGCCCCAGCACCACATGCCATGCCAGCCCCTCCCCGCAGGGCGGGCTGAGCTCACCCCCCACCCCCGCGAAAAAAGAATCCGTGATGTGTAGCGAGACACTGTAATAAATAAAGGAATTTAAAAAAAAAAAAAAAAAGAAGACTTCAATATGTTTAGCTTGAGAAATAGAGTTCATGTTTGAGTTTTGGGGCCTACAACATTTGGCCTAGGGTCATCCAAAAATCAGGATGCTTAATCAAAATGTTAATGTCCACCCAGAAGCAGATACATAATTTTCAGGCCCCTCTTCATAGTTAAAATGTGGATCCTCTTGTCCAAAGGTCTTCTGCCACTGCTCAGGTCTAACACCCAAAGCCAGCATGGACACAGGCTAGCGTGGACAGTGGCACTTTAGGGACACAGGCTAGTGTGGATGGTGGGGCTCTAGGAACACAGGCTAGCATGGACCATGGGGCTCTAGGGACACAGGCTAGCATGAACTGTGGGGCTTTAGGGACACAGGCTAGTGTGGACTGTGGGGGTTTACGGATACAGGCTTCCAAGAGAAACAGACTGAGTGCCTTGGCTTCACTCTTCCTAGTTGTAGGCCTCAATAAGTCTCCACGTTCTCATTTGTGAAATGCAGGTTTAAGTGAGGTTTAAGTGAGACTGTGCAGGGACTTGCTAACATTTCCTCAGGGATATTTATCTGGAATGCTGTGGGAATGTTAGTGAGGAAGAGTCAGTAACTAGGGGACAGGGCTGCACCAGGCCTGTGCTAAGCATCTGCTTGGGGCAAACTTTTTTTTTTAATTTTTGTTTTTATTTATTTTTAACATATATTTTATTGTTTGTTTTATTTATTTAGGCGGTACCTGGGATTGAACTCAGGACCTTGCGCTTGCCAGGCAAGTGCTTATTCTACTGAGCTATCTCCTCAGCCTTTAGCTTTTAAAGAAAACAAAATAGCAATAAGAAAAACAGTGACAGCACAGGGGAGGCTGAGACAGGAGGATTATTGTGAGTTTGAGACCAGCCTGAGCTACAAAGTGAGCTTAAGGCCAGCCTGAATTACATAGTGAGACCCTATCTCAAAAAGACAAAAAAAGAAAAAAGAAAAACAGTAACAGAAACAATACAAAATTTCACTAAACAAAGTAATAGGAATTCAACAATGGTTGCTGTATTGTTTGGTGTTATCTTCAAATTAGTTGTTTAGGTTACTAGATTTAACCGTGCAAAACTGGTTTAAAAAAAAAACAAAAAAGTTATGAGAAATTAAAAAGAAATAAAATAATAAGAAGAAAAAAAATTAAGCATTAATTGTTCCTTTCATAAGAGCAATAGAAGGGGCCAGGGAGATAGCTCAGTGGAATAAGTGCTTTGCTTGCAAGCATAAGAGCCTGAGTTCAATCCCAGGTTCCACCAAAAAATAAATAAATAAATAAGACCAGCAGAAATTAGCAGTAAAGTTCTCCAAATTGTTTGCACATACACATAGATGTATCTTTTTCCCGTTCTTTTGTCCTTTTCCTCATTCCTGTTCCAGGTACACTTTCACTATTTAAATTTCTTTCTTTCTTTCTTTCTTTCTTTCTTTCTTTCTTTCTTTCTTTCTTTCTTTCTTTCTTTCTTTCTTTCTTTCTTTCTTTCTTTCTTTCTTTGGAAGCACAAAACTTGAAAAGGAGACAAAGCCCTCTCCCCCCGCTCTTGGGTGTTACCTGGACTCGGTGCACCATGGGACTCCTTTCTGCTCATATTACTGACTCCTGAGAAGGACCTGATTTGGCGTGCTGTGAATATTTCATATAAGGCAAGGTTGTTGCAAGTTTGGAAACTCAGATTCATTCTGAGCCAACGTAATTTGGCTCATTTATTCATGAAACACTTGGTTAGTCCTTTACGGAGCCCCTACTGGGTGCAGGGTAGTAGGCCAGTACTGAGGAAACACATACATGACGCGCGATCCCGATCTTCAGGGAGGGGAAGTAGGCAGGGGCTCATGGGTCTAGGAAGCTGCTGCCTCTACCTCTTCATACTGGCTACTTATTTGCATCTTTTTATTTATTTTTCTTGAAATTATTTTACTTCGAATTGAAAAATAAACACTTTCACACTGTTCCTAGAAAGATACACAATATTCACCAAGTCAGTGCTGGTCATTTGAGAACACACATTTGTGTCCTTTAACTCTAGCTCACATAGCCATCAGACAGGCTTTTCTTTTTTTTTTTTTTTTTTTTTTTTTTTTTTTTTTGAGACAGGGTCTCACTATGCAGTTCAGGCTGGCCTTAAGCTTACTTTGTAGCTCAGGCTGGTCTCGAACTCACAACAATCCTCCTGCCTCAGCCTCCCGAGTGCTGGGATTACAGGCCTGCGCCACCATGCCCGGCTTAGACAGGCTTTTCTTAACTAACCTTCCTCATGAACACTGGTGACTTCACATCATCTCATCCATGTCCTTCCTAGATTTTGTTGGCTGTTTTGCAGATGATAGTGCCTATTCCCTTGTTCCTCTCTGCAGATCTAGAACAAAAGGCAAGGCCTTGCTCATTGTAGGAACACAGCAAAAGTCTCTCAGTAAATGAATTAAGTACCAGAGAACTTTTTTAATGTATTTAGTACAAGGTCTATACAGATTGGACTCCAGGCAGTCCTCCAGTTTTCAGCCTCCTAAGCGATGGGATTACAGGCGCACACAACCTCACCCAGTCCCAGTCACCATCTCAGCACATCTTGGGGGCAGGGCTGGCAGGGCACGCCCGGGATTGAACCCCAGTCCCTGTGTCTGCCTCAGCAGGCGTTTTAGTCATCTGAGCTATCTGGTCGGCCCTATAAGCGTTACAGAATTTTTTTTTGTCTTTTAGGGAAGGGTCTATAGGTTGTTCAGGGTCTCACTGCTAGATCTGACTTGTAGTGATCTGCCTGTTTATAGTCTCCCAAGAGCTGGGATTACAGGTGTTGCCACCATGTCCAGTCTCAATTGACTTCTCAGTGTGCCCCAGCAGCGAGGCTGTGGCCAGCAGGGCAGGCCCAGGGATCGAATCCCTAGCCCCTGCGCCTGCTTGCAGGTGCTTCAATCTGCTGAGCTATTTGGCCAGCCCAAACATCAGAGAAATTTGATGGCGCTGTGAAGTAGAGCACAGTCACAAAGTTCTGCCTGAAATCAGAGTAGGTGGCAGTGTCACCTAGAGGAAGTGCCATTCCAGGTGAGCCTTTGAGGATGAGGGAGCACCTTAGGCAGGCACAGTCGATGCTGCAGTGAGGGGTCGGCACTGCAGATAGACAAGAGCCTGCAGGAGCTACAGGCACTGTGGCAAGACAAAGCAACAGGGCCCTGATTACAAGAGGGACAAGAACTAGGACCAGAGTTGGAAGCAGGAATCACACCACAAAAGGCCTCATGTTTCTTTATACACAATTTGGGTTCACACTAGGGAACAAAGCCTTGCCCATTTCCCTGCGGACTGTCTATCAGGTACGGGCTGGGTGCAAGGGGTACAATAGTGAGCATGATACCTCCGGGCCATGCCCACAAGGACCAGTAGGGTAGGCATAAAATGAGCACATAATTTCATGGGATTGAATCATTGAACAAAAATAATTAAAATCACTATGATTAAACATTATAGAATCGGGCGTGGTGGCGCAGGCCTATAATCCCAGCACTCGGGAGGCTGAGCCAGGAGGATTGTTGTGAGTTTGAGACCAGCCTGAGCTACAACATGAGCTTAAGGCCAGCCTGAACTGCATAGTAAAACACTGTCTCAAAAAGACAAAAAAAAAAAAAAAAAAAAAAAAAAAAAAAAAAAAAAAAAAAAAAAAAAAAAAAAAAAAAAAAAAAAAAAAAAGAAACATTATAGAAAAGAACATGAAGCAAGGAGATTGCAGAGCAGGGAAGCCTAGTCTGGCCTGGGCATGGAGAAGCCTATCTCCTCCCCATTTCCCATACCTTTTACTTTCCAACTGATCCTGGGAAAATCCACTGCTAGATGTTGAAAGTTAGTTTACAACACATGTACCATTGCAGGAAAAAAAAAAAAGCTCACATTTATACTGCTGAGTTTGGTAAATCCATTTCAGAGAGAAACATTTAGTTTGGTGCCATTTATATCAAAAAGTTTAACAAATGAGATATCATTAGTGTCTGTTGGTATTTATGTATAATAGAAAGACAAGCAGGAACAAGTAACACCAGTGAGCCAGTGTGCCAGCTTCTTTTGGGGAAAGTTGCAGAAAAGAATCTCATTGGAGAGGTTCAACTGTATTTATGCGGTATTTCTAAGTAAGGGATAGATATAGGCTTGGTCTCTATATTTAGGCTTTGCGTGTGTGTGTGTGTGTGTGTGTGTGTGTGTGTGTGTGTGTGTGTGTGTGTGTGGAACGGGGAATTGAACTCAGGCCCCTTGCGCTTGCCAGGGAAGCGCTTATTCCATTGAGCCATCTCCCCAGCCCCTTATATTTAGGCATATTTTGAAAGTATTATACTGTTTTAAAACATCAACTGGTCTATAACTATCCCTTTATAAGCCATTCTAATTCTAACAGCTGGTCTCCACGACAGTGTAGGAAGTAGAAACGTCTGTGGTACTAACTCTATCACCTAACAGGGTCAATAAATCCCAAACTCATAAAAAAACTTGTGTTAGGTCAAAAGCTTTGCTCTGTCCTATAAGTTCTTCCCAGGGCTGCTGAACATAAAACAAATAAAGAAAGGAAACACTTTTTCTTTCTTCCATGGTGAAAGGAACTCCTCTTCTAAACTAAGACCCCATGTGGTCTTAGTTTAAGGGGTAGCTAACGAACTTCTTCAGAGTTCCGTTTATCTTTGAGAAAGAAGCAAACACAACTGAAAGCAACCCAGGGAAGGCAGAAATGCTTGGAACCTCCAGTTGTCGAACTCTAGGTGCAGGAGGACAGCTATCCAATTAATGGGGAAGGGCATGGGAGGGGCCAGTCCTCTGCCCTGTCGTACGGGGCTTTCCGCGGCATCTTCCCATTGGACTCCTGGATTTGCAACATTGGACCCTGGCTTAGAAGAGGAACAAGGGACTTCATCACTTCAGAACATTCTCATGAGTCCATGGTAGGTGTCTGTGGTGGTGCTTAAAATAGCCAGGGAGGGGTAAGTGGACTGGCAGCCAGCTATTGATCATTCAGCAGAGTGCTGGCAGCTGTCATCAGGCAGGGTAATAGTGTCCATGTCCCTCCCACCCCGCAGAACAATTTCCCCAAATCCTTACTGCAGGCCCAGAACTAAAAGCCCTGACTAATTTGCTACCTCAGCAGCACAATGTCTAATAATATCCTCTGATAAATGGAGATAAATTGTGTTTGTGTTTGGAAGGTGAACAGTGCTTTCTAGATTGACAGCCCAATTCTAGGAGACAGAAAGGCATCAAGCCATCATCTGAAGTTCAAGCCTATAGAACCATCAGCAATAGAGGCTGTTTTCCACTGTGGACCTCTTTCTGTGGACCTATTCAATCACCAGTTCCATGCATCCATCCATCCATCCCTCCACCATCCCTCCACCATCCATCCATCCATTCATCCATCCATCCATCTAGCCATCCATTAAAATACAGTTCAGTGTCTGCCTGTATCAGCTTCCATGCTAGGTTATGGGATATGAAGATGGCCCAGCTTCTTTCTTCAAGGGACACATAATCAAGGCCAACTGCATACCCTACCAGAAATAGGACCTGATATAACGTTTCTCAGGAACAGATTCTTCACCCAGCTTTCATGTGCCAAGTTAACCAGATGATGAGCTCATGATGAAGCCTAAATAGCCTTGTCCAGAAATGGCCAACTTATAACTTCTGTGACACATGTATTCAACTGATGATGGCTGTCTGGAGCATTATAATAAGAATAGTCCTGCTAGGTGTGATGTGCACACCCATAATCCCAACACTCAAAAGACTGGCCTGAGAGCTCAAGGCCAGTCTGGGCTACATAGTGCGTTCAAGGCCAGTCTGGGCTACATAGCGAGTTCAACACCAGCTGGACCTACATGGTGAAACTCTGCCTCAAAAATATTTTTAAAAAATAGTCCTGAGGAGGGGGGGAATAGTCCTGAGGAGGAGTTAAAGTAATAGGAAAGAATGCTGTAGTCGATTAATGATGTCTGTTACTGATGAAGAATATTTGCTTTTCAGATATGTGCATATTTGCTTTCTCTGCTATACTAAAAAGAAAACAGAACATGTACGATTGTGCATTCTGATCTTACTTCTAGCAATATCAACTACAGTCCACTAGGCAAATTCATTGCTCTCTCTCCCTCCATTTCCTGATCTATAGACCAAGGCTGATAATAAATGCTCTGCTTTTTCTTCCTCCCAAGTTTGCTGCTATTAAATGAGAGAAAAAGTGTGTAAACGTATTTACCAACTGCCAATCCTTATGCACTTATCAGAGACCCCTTGTACTGGAGAGTGATGTCTTACTCAAAGAATCAGGCTTTAATCTGGGGAGATCCATCTACTTTTTCTTTTTTTATATTGAAGATTTTATTTTGCTTTCTATTCAGTTGTGGGTGTTTGTTGACTGGCTCAGCCCACCCTGAGGGCAGGGCTGGCACAGCGCGTGGTGCCACGGACCGAACCTTGGTTCCCTGCACCTGGCTAAGCTTGCCTAAGCAGATGCTTTAGACGCTGAGCTATCTCACTGGCCCTGTTTGGTCATTATTAATGAAAGCACTTGCACGAGGTAGGCTTTTTTTTTTTTTATGTCAGTGGACACTTAAAATAGAAGAAATCATAAGATTTTATGCTTTTAAAGTGAGAAACCTGTCTTATTTTTTAAAAATCTATATTAATCCATGTGTGCAGTGCACAGTAATGACCATATTCACAGTGGCTCATCAGTACCTGCTCATAACACATCTTTCATTTTCTTCTCCTGTCCTGTCCCCTCCGTCCCCTCCCTTTATCCCTTCCCAAGGGACCCATGTATTTACCTTAAAAGTGAGGGGAACATAGTTCTCAGCAAGCCCAGTTCCCAATCAAATGGATATCTTATGAGCAAGTAAACTCCAGGGACCTGGTCACTTCCTAGCAGCAGGGCGGGGTAACCCACGTCATAACTCTCCTCACTGTCGCACTGATGATATGAGTGAGGATAATGACAGTGACACTGTTAGACACTGTTGAAGACTTCTCTGAGAGACTTCTTCATCTATCCCCTTCAGGTAACAATTATCATTATTCTCATTTCACAGATCAAGTGAAGTCAGAGGCTAAGCAATGCCCAAGGCCACAGAGCTTGAAAGGACAGCCTGAGTGAGGAGAACCTGAGAACAAGGCCGACTGAAGTCTCATGCACAACCCTCTCCTGCCTCGTCTTAGACGCCTGCACTTGGGATGGTTAAGACACCCAACAAAACAATAATTCACATGCAGAAGTTGGATTTGACAACCCTGGTGGCCTTGATAGCTCAGAATTTTGTACTTAAAGCCCCATGGATAGGCGTAGAGGGTTATTGTTCTTAGCAGAGAGGTTATTTTTCATGAACGGACAACTTGATGGAACCAAAATGAACACAATTAACCCTGGAATGTTGTAGTTCTATTATTCATGACTTTCTTTAAAAAGGCATATTTTGGATTATTAAGTTCTAACAATATAGCAAAAACTAGAGTTTTCTCCCATTTCTCTCTCATCACCTGTTTCTGTTCCCAGAACTCGTAAAATTTCCATTTTCTACTATCACATTTTACAGAGCCCTTGTCCATAATGTAGACCACATCCTTTTAGCATTTACATCCTAGCAGGTAAATAACAGTAATTTTAAGAAGTTCCCATCATATGCTTCTTAAGAACTAGCTAAAGTCTATATATAGTAAAAATGCTTGGGCTTGTCTAGACCACCAAAAGGAACTATTCTGCCATAGAAAATAGGATGAAATTTGTTGACTAGACAGCCCCACTACATCCCCTGGTTTCAAAATGTTGTGTTGCAATTTCCCACTCTGAACTGTCCACTGTGCCCACACAGTGTTTGCTGGGACTTACAGGTAGACAGCCAGTCAGACGGAGCTCAGTTGCTTGGTCCCAAAGTCAGCCCCAGCTGAGAACTAGAAACTCCTGCCTTTGGGTAGGAAAGTAACAGAAGTTAATCTATATGCAGTCATAGTGTAGTAGTATCTCATTGTAGGGCCGTTTGAAGAGAAACCAATTAATGAATGTCTGCAAATTGCTTGGTGTCTGAAACATTGAGGCCATCAACTAATGGCAGGTATGGCCTTTGTGTTGATGACAGAAGCCATTGCTAACATCTTGCCACAACAATGCATAGACCTCTCCCCTATCCTTTTACTGGCTGATCGTTATTCCACAGAAAGTATATTTCATGAGGCACTGGTTCACCTGTCCTTTCTTTAAGACTTTAAAACTCATCCTTTCAGCCATTTGTTCTTGCTACCAAAACTATAATCACATATTGAAAGTCCTCATTAACACACATGAGTGGAGACCCATTTTGTACACTTTTTTTTTTTTTTTTTCAGTACAGGACACTGAGCCCAGGGACTTTGCACTGGGCTAGCTCCCTAACCTTTTTTTTTTTAATTTGGAAACTCTGAGTTGTACAGGCTGGGCTCAAACTTACAATCTTCCTGCTTTAGGTTTCCTCAAAGCTAGAATTATAGGCAAGCACCACTATGCTCAGCTATATTTTAAGGTTGTTGAAGAAAGTCTCACCTAGCCAACCTTTAACTAACAACTTTTCCTCGTACTGTCACCAGTGAAGCATGGTGACATCCCTCTAGAGCCAAGACTACCACATCTCATTTATTGTTTGCAATGTTTTACAGTAATCACTCTGCAGCCCTAATGTTCTGATGGTTTACTGATTTACTAATAGCCCCAGTATGAATTTTAGCCACAACCACATGTAGACACAAGGTCTGTAACAGTTCATTCTGTACTGGAATGGAGGTTTGTTCAGGACTCCGCAGATGATGTGTTATGTGCATGAACCAATTTCACATGAGGAATGTAACCATGCGCCAGTAGAAGAAAAGAACCTACAGGTGATAGGTGTAAGTGTGGGTCAGCCTCATCAGGAAACTCCTGAGGCCCTGAAGCCAATGTCCCTTACACTGGAGACATAAATTTAAAATATTGTTAAAGGCATGTAATAATTTCAAATTAATTGCAACACATTGCTTCTCTCAATATACAAGAGGAACACATCGAAAGGCAAAAAAAAAGTATTTACTTTTTCATGGTAACTGGCTTCCAACATACGAATAAATTAGTTTTGCTATGTACTTTGTTGTGCCTGCCTGATACTTTTGGTGTGATAAAACCTTGTTCTAGTTACGTAGCTATCTCAAAGCTCCTGAAAGGGGATGTGTGGCAGAGAGGAAGTTAGCCAGCAACCTAAGTGACACCCTTCAAAGGGCCATCTGAGCCCACTGCGAGGGCTGTGAGGGGAATGCAATGCTACTGTCATGGGAATTAAAGCACAAAACCATTTCTAGCTTTTGTCTTAACCCTGTACGACTTGGTTCTAAGATGAAGGTGTGGCAGTATAATGAAACAGTGTCTCAGGTATGTTCTTTGAAAGAGATTGGGACAGAAGAATTGATGCAATCAATGCATCCAACCTCAGAAAGAACTTTTTGTATGATACTGTGCTCCAATGAGGCTTTACCCTCACAGTGTGGGAAACCAGAATGTTTGAATGAAATGCTCTCAGGTCTTTGCAAAGTTCATGCCTGGTGCACCGACTCACAGAGTTAGGCTGCAATCGTGGTTGGTGCTGGAAACCGCAGGTGCAGGAGAAGCCAGAAAGCCTTCTGTAAGGCACGGAGCAAGGTCCCATCCAGTTATGTTTGCCAAAACACAAACTGACAGATGAGTAGTATGGAGCATCTGCTCCTACACAGGGATCCAGAGTTCATAAAAAACAGTGTGCAGAGCCATCCATCCACTGGGAGACTGTCTGAGACCACAGCTGTATTCATTCAGAGGTCGGAGGACAGAGCTAGAATCTTGACTTTTCTTCTTTTTAGCTGACGGGCCTGGGGAAAATCGATTAGCCACTCTGAGCCTCAGTTTCCTCATCTGTAAAATAGGGGGACTATTGGTATGTCCCTCATACCTGTAGGCGTATGTGCTCATTACAGTTGGTGCAGACAGTAGACAGTTTCTATCAGTGAAAGTTGTCTTATGACTAGCTGCGCCCCACCCCCATCACACATAATTCCACCATAGCAGTAACAGTGGTGCTGCAAAAGGAAGAGAACTGCTTTTTGCAATATTGGTAATTGAACTCAGGGCCTTGATGCACACAGTTTACCATGGGTGGCATCCCCAGCTCTGCCTTTTTTATTTTATTTTATTTTGAGACAGGGTCATGATAAGTTCAGGCTGGCCTTGAACTTAAGATCCCCCTGCCTCGGCCTCTCCAGAAGCTAGAATTATAGGTGTGTGGTATTGTGCCATTTAAAAAAAAAACATGAATTTTAAAAAGTTATATGAATTCGAGGAGGCCACAAGACAACTTTACTTGACTCTTATGACCTCCAAAGTATAACTGGAAAAATACAGCTTTTGTCCATAAAAATATTTGTCATACTGCATACTTGTTATGGAAACATTAGAAAATATAGAGAAGCACAAAATAGTTAAGAAAAGCAATTTTTTTTTTTTGAGACAATGTTTCACTATGCAGTTCAGGCTGGCCTTGAGCTCACTTTGTAGACTAGGCTGGCCTTGAACTCACAGTGATCCTCCTGCCTCAGCCTCCCAAGTGCTGGAATAGAAGTGCAGCATTACACCCAGACTTTCAATGTATAATTACCATTATATTTTACTGTAGATCATCCCAATATATTTTTCTAGATATCCATATTTATTGACTGTTACTCTTTGTGTCTTAGTTGTCCCCCCAAAGCCTCATGCAGTCATGGGGCGACTTCTGGAGTTTGTGATTAACTCATGATCCACAGGGATTATGGATGTGAGTGCTGCTGGGATTATGGGTGTGAGTGCTGCTGGGATCATGGGTGTGAGTGCTGCTGGGATTATGGGTGTGAGTGCTATACCCAGTCTGGAGGAGATAGCCTGAATGCAACATAGGAGAGACAGATTTGCTCTCTGTTTGACTGTTGCTACCACTCCTCCTTTGCTCTCTGCTCTTTCTCGCCACCATGAATGGGATGTCCTCTGCCATGTGCAGCTCTGCCTTGGAGCCAGCTGAGTATGGACTGAAATCTCCATTGACTGTGAGCTAAAAAAATCTTTCCTTCCTTCATTTTGGGTGTCAGCTTTTTGTCCCAGCAACCAGAGAAAAGTAACTGAGACACTGACACAATGTTCACTTCTACAACCTTCTGCCTAAATTCTCTTCTTTTCCACTGTTTTCAATCCCCAGAATGTTACCGGGACTGGCCAGCGGGTCAGGCTGGCGCCTGAGAATCGCTTTGCAGTCTCCCTTTCACACTGTGCACTGAAACTGTTAACAAATCTTGTTGCCTCCCTTGTTAGAATTTATCCAGAATCTCACCCTTTCAGGGCCATTGCCTGTGGGCAGCCCGATGACACCTGAAACCTTCTCACTGACCTCCCACCTTCTGCCCTTACCTCCAGTAGCTTCCCATCACCCTCCAAACTAAATCTTAAGACAGTCCGATGCCTGCAGTCCCAGCAACACCACCTGCCTCCTCACTACCCACGGGCCTGCCCCTGCCCCTGCCTGCCCACAGGGCTCCTCCTGTCCTCCTCCCAGAATTCCACTTGACTTGTTTTCATGATGGTCTCTGCTTTTTTCATGGGCAGATTGAAAATCCATGAGAGCAGGCTGCTTGTTTACCTTGTTTTATGCAGTAGCTCCCGATTCAAGTATGATATCTGCCCCATGAGAACAGACAGGTGACATAGACCTTGACTGAGAATTGCGCTAGCAGATGTGGAGCTGCAGCTGCTGTCACGTGTGCTTGCGTTTGTTGAAACAGTCTGAGTTGTGCTGCTGTGACAACTCCCAAAGCTCAAGGGTGTGAGATAAAGAACTGTTTTCCTCTCAGTGCAGATGGGAGGCAGTTTCTAGCTCTTCACTCCTGCTCGGTGATGAAATCTGCCTCAGTCTTTCCCGTGTCACACTTGCTGGTCCTGGGCAGAGATCAGAGATCAGAGCACCTTGAACTGTTAATTAAAGGCTCCTACAAGGAGCTGATGCTTGTCATTTCTGCTACTGTGTCATAGGCCGAAGCAAGTGGCCACAGTAAGCGAGAAAGCAAAGAAGCATGACCGAGTCATGTGCCTAGAAGGACAAGCAGGAGAACAGGACCGGGCAGCAGAGAGTGTGACAGATCCAGACACGACTTTCTTGGCCAGATCTGAGTCCCCACTTGGTCCCAGCACAGGTCAGTTGGGTAGCTGTTGGTTCTGTCCTGGTCAGAGGACTTGGGGACGTGTGTCAGCTGAGTGGCGTCTAACACAGGCACATGTGGGGCTGGAACTGTGCTGACCATTGGAATCTGGGTCATTCCTATGCGGTTCTGAAAGCCCACAAGTCCCTGCAGCCATAGAGAATTTCCTTCACCTCTGAGCTCACCTGTACTGCTTGGGCTGGTTCCAGTGAGCAGGGGTGACTTGTACTAAGTGCTCCTTAGATTACGGAGTTGGCCAGAGAAGTCTGGGTGAGATTAGAAGGAAAAGCAGGAATTCAAAACTTACCTACTTTATGTTTTTGAATGAGGGAGAGTACAAAACCCTCACACTTCACCTACACAGAGCACAGCACAGTTCTGGGGACCATTGCCCCCAATCTATCTCCTGTGGTATTTTGAAGTAGTCACTGGGTTGCTTCTTCTGTATTTTCCAGGATGTCTCTCTAAGGTAAGTGCTGTTTAAACCTTAATCACAAAAGTTATCACAACTAAAAAATTATCAGGAAAGCCAAGTATGGTGGCATAATACCTGTAGTAGCTGAGGCAAGGCAATTTAGTAACTTAGTGAGGTCCTGTCTCAAAATAAAATTTTTTAAGAAATAGAGCCAGGCATAGTAACACACTCCTATAATCCTAGCACTCGGGCAGCCGAGGCAGGCAGGTCACCAAGATGAGTTCAAGGCCAGCCTGAATTACATAATGGGGACTTGTCTCAGTTTTTAAGGCTTAGGATGTAAAGCGTGAAGACCCTGGGTAGAATCCCCAACACCACATACAACCAAGACATATCAATGTCTTAATTGCATTAAATTTCTAATAAATGTTTTTTCTAGACAAAGTATGAGGTACCCACAAAACCTGAAACCAGGAGAATCTGTAACAAATAGTTTACCAAAACAACACACTGTGACAAAATTGAGAACTCTGTTAGCTTGCTTACAGGGTTTGGGCTACCCTGTAGGTACAGTGTATTTGATTGACAGCACTAATAACCACAGTGCTATAGAAAAAATGTCTAACCCAGATACTGTGATTCAAGGAAAGTATAAAAAATTTGGAACCCTGATGCTTGAGATGGTATCTATTTTTTTTTTTTTTTCGTGGAACTAGGGATTGAACTCAGGCCCTTGCACTTGCCAGGGAAGCACTTATTCTACTGAGCTATCTCTCCGGCCCTGAAATAGTATCTGAAGTACATGCATCTGAAGGGAAAAGGAAAACGGATCCCGTTCCTGGGCAAAGAGTGTGCAGCAGGAAGACACAGCAAAAAAAATAAAAAATAAAAATAAATAAAAATCAACAGAGCAAATAGCTAAAGACTGAGCACAGCAGCCAGAAAGAACCAGGGTTCTGGGGTATGTGTGTGTATAATGTGTTTTCATTACTATTTTTATAAAGCAAGCATCAAATGCAAATTGCCTGATAGCTTTATAAACAATGTTATTTATCATTACAAATTCTTGCAGGAAATAGTTTTAATGACAGCATGTGACAATTTTGCAGTCAAGTGTAACTCATTTATGCTATCTCCTATTGTTTAATTTTGAAACAGCTTCTGTTTTTGTCACCACAGTAGAGGACACTGCAGAGAAGACCCTTATAACTCAGGCTGTGAGCTCTCCCACTATTACTTACTTTGAATAAATTATAGCACAATTGCTGGGAAAGTGAATATGCACCTTTTTTTCCTGTATTTTAGGGAAGGGTCTACAGGGTGTTCAGGGTCTCACTACTACATCAGACTCACAGTGATTCTCCTGTTTAAAGCTTCCCAAGTGCTAGGATTCCAGGCATGCACCACCACACCCAGTCCCAATTGCCATCTCAGCATGTCCTGGGGGCACAGCCAGCACAACAGGCCTGCAGATTGAACCCCTGCCCCTGCTTGCTGGTGCTTTAATCTGTTGAGCTATTTGGCTGGCCCTATGCACATTTTTAAAGCTCTTTCTTTTCCTGGTGAATTGATACATCATTCTCAGAAAAGCTCCTGTTCCTCTGGAGTTATGCAACCAACCTGATTTGGGTTTCGACACTATGACATGTGGAAATCATCTCATTCCACTATTTCTACTGCAGCACTGTGTACTAGAGGCCAGGGAAAGTGCTGGGAGGGAAGCTATCTCCAAGCACACAGGGATATTTCATTGAGACAAAACAGCAAAAGTCATATATCAGGCAATAGTTTCCAGTAAGTACCATCACTGCGTCCACAGTATAGATCTCTCTGGCAGCACACATTTAGGGGCCATATAACTCAGGAGTCGTTGTCGAAACAGATCAATGGGTCCTGCACATGATAAGAAGCTTTCACACGACTGAGAGCTGCAAGTCTGTGCTCCCAGGCTGAGCAGCCTGGGCTGTGAATGGCAAATCACCATTCAGCCTCGGAGGGAGGCAGCACTTTCCTCCTTAAACAGCGGAAAGGGAAGCAGTGTGGCTTTGTGGTTTGATCCGAGGACTGGACCATTAGAACTTCAAGTCCTCTTTTGGGTTCTGCCAATGACGTAGCTGATGGCCTCAATAACGTCTGTCTCCTCCTTAGCCATAAAGCATAGGCAACAGCACTCAGCTTCTTCCACACAAAGAGTGCATCCAGTGCTTGAAGACCTTTAACGCATCTGGGCAGCCAGAAAGTAAACATGACTGCCTCGGGAAATTAAGTAAAAACATATATATGATATTATTCTTTTTTTTTTTTTTTTTTTTTTTTTTTTTGTCTTTTTGAGACAGGGTCTCACTATGCAGTTCAGGCTGGCCTTAAGCTCACTTTGTAGCTCAGGCTGGTCTCGAACTCACAACAATCCTCCTGCCTCAGCCTCCCGAGTGCTGGGATTACAGGCATGCGCCACCATTGTTTGTTTTAGGGAAGCATCTACAGGGTGTTCAGGGTGTCTCACTACTAGATCAGACTCGTAGTGATTCACTTGTTTACAGCCTCCCAAGAGCTGGGGTTACAGGCACGAGCCACCAGGCACAGTCTCAATTGCCATCTCAGTGAGCCCTGAGGATGGGGCCGGCCAGCAGGCCCAGGGATCGAACCCCAGCCTCTGCACCTGCTTGCAGGCACTTTAATTCCCTGAGCTATTTGGCTGGCCCTTACAATATTATTATGATATATCGCTTATTTCAGAAAAATAGGTCATCAAATGAAAATTAAGAAGTGAAGTTTTTCCCACTTCCAAAATGGACAATTAAGCAAAATAATAATAACAATAATTATGTGTGAAAACAATGTAGAAGAAACATCTTTTATAATTGTAGAATGATATTGGGTTTTTTGTTGTTGTTTGTTTTTGGTACCCGGGATTAAACTCAGGACCTTGCACTTGCCAGGCAGACGCCTATGCACTGAGTTATATCTTTGGCCCCTGATAAGTTATTGTTAAATAAATTGGAACTATATGATGACTGTGATTCCATTTTGTAATATTGTGAGCACATAGTATAATACATTATACATAGAGGAAAGCTCTGAAAGTATATACAAAAATTACCAAGTAGTTGTTGACTCTCATTTTCTTTTTGGGGGGGATTATCTCTATTTTCTGATTTTTCTACAATGAACATGAATTACTTGAGTGCTCAAATTATTTTAAAGCAAGTGATAGATATTTTGGAAGCAAATAATCTTTGTAAAGCTGAATACAGAACAAGTTCAGAAGCTATCATATGAATCAGGAAGCTATTCTTAATCTGTAATTGAGCAATATGGAGTATTTGTCTATGTTGAAAGAAGAAAATGGGGGCTGGGGAGTTGGCTCAGTAGAATAAGTGCTTCCCTGGCAAATGCAAGGGTCTGAGTTCAATCCCAGGTTCTGCCAAAAAAGAAAAGAAAAGAAAGAATTAAATGGAGGGGAGCAGGCATTTCCAGGCTTACATAGACATATTTGGGAATCTGGTTAGGAATCATTGTTGGCTTTTAGATAACCTCTGAGGAACTCTGGCTCTAAGTATTGTTTTAGGCCAGATTGTCCTCTGCAGATGATGCAGATTATTTCAGACACAGAGCTGACTGATGGTGCAGGGAAGCACCTAATTCCCTGCACCTAGTCACCAACCAACACCTTGTGCCAGAAAGTGCCATGTGAGCTTAGAGCTCTCAGTCTACAACACAGCCCTGCATTAAGACCCTGAACGTGACTCTGAACACAATGAGTCTGCATGTGGTGGCTCTTTTTATAGAGTGCTGTCATATTATTCCTAAAGAGAGGTCAAGCGAACACTTATTTTTAATCTGACCATCATTTATTCTCCATTTTATTTTATTTTATTTTTATGTATTTGGTACAGGCTCTCACTAAGTAGCTCAGACTCATAGTGATCCCCCTGTTTTCAGCCTCCCCTGCTGAGCTATCTCTCTGGCCCTAGAGTTTCTTACAGAATTGAGTGAAATATGAAAATCTCCAAGACCAGCAGGAAGATAGTAGGCTCAGTGCACCCAGGGGCACAGGTGCCACAGCCTGTGGTGCCGGGGATCGAATCCCAGTCCCTGTGCTTGCCTAAGCAGGCACTTAGCCAACTGAGCCGTCTCAACGGCCCATCCCTATTTTAAAGACTATGCTCATGTACTTTTAGTGTGGTGTAGAACAAGACTTTTGTGAATGCTTACAGTTGGGTGGGGCTGCCCATCAAGAGCCTCATGTACTCGGCTCACGGTTTGACATAGGACAGACCCATTTCTCAACTGGAAATTGCATCTTGAGAAGGTTAATGGGCTGCAGAAGTTCATTCTAGAAAAGGG
Organism: Ctenomys sociabilis; assembly: GCA_004027165.1. Taxonomy (NCBI): domain Eukaryota; kingdom Metazoa; phylum Chordata; class Mammalia; order Rodentia; family Ctenomyidae; genus Ctenomys; species Ctenomys sociabilis. The sequence goes on from PVKA01001468.1 coordinate 72,653, forward strand.
CAACAGAGTTCCTTCATTCCCACCACCTCTGAACACCCAGCTTCCTGCCACTCTTGGAGATTTTTAGTCTTTCTCCAATTTTGTAAGAAACTCCAGGGCCAGAGAGATAGCTCAGCAGCTTAAGTGTCTGCCTGGCAAGTGCAAAGTTCTGAGTTTCATCCCCACTACAAAAAAAAAAAAAAAAAAAAAAAAAAACTAAATTTCTAGTGATTTCTTTTTTGTTTGTTAGGCAGACATGATGTCTATTCATCACAGTGAAGAAACTCCAAGAGATCCTATTACTTCTATTCACATGCAGCTCTCTGGCTTACTGCAAAGATACCAGATGGTATCAGGCACTACATGTACATGTAAATATGTCCCTTGAATCTGGTGACAAGAGACCAGAAAAATACCCATTGTTCCCTGAAAATGAACTGAACGCAAATCAATATATATATCACATAATATTGTGCTTTAAAAATAGCACATTTAGGGATGGTGAGATAGTTCAGGGAGTAAGTGCCTGTTTAGGCAAGTACAGGGTCTGGATTCGATCCCCAGCACCACATGCTGTGCTGGCCCCACCCCCAGGCATGCTGAGCCAGCATGAAATCTGGGCGTGGTGGCACGTACCTGTAATCCCAGAGCAGGGGAGGCTGAAAGCAGGAGGATCACCACAAGTCCGAGCTATGTAGTGAGACCCTGTATCAAATACGTTTTACAAAAGCACATCTTTAAAATTAAGGTAAGCCCCCACCATTACCATCTATTAGAAGAAAATCGTTACAAACTATAACAAATGGAAAATAAGCCAGAATCTGAGGAAACACATTTAAAAACAAAGAACCAATGATCGTGTAGTAGCAAAAATTAGCAACCTCCAACTAAAGTGTTCAGAAAAGGAAGAGGAAGATAAAAGAAATTGGGCGAGCCAAATAGCTTAGCGGATTAACGCACCTGCATAGGCAGACACAGGGGCCACAGGGGCCAGGGATTCAATCCCAGGCCTGCCATGCCAGCCCCCCCCCAGGGGGCGCTGAGAGAGTGATTGAGACTGGGCGTGATGGAGTGCCTGTAATACAAGCACTTGGGAGGGTGAAAACAGGAGGATCACTATGAGTCTGATCTGTGCAGTAAGACCCTGTAAACCCTGTACTAAATATAAATACTACTACTACTAATAATAATAATAATAATAAAATAAATTATTTAGACTGAAAATCAAAAGATCTGGTCCTTGGGATGCAATTGTGATGCTGATAACTTTAGGAGTTTCTAAACAATATCACTGATCAAAAAAGAAGACAGGGAGGGCCGGGGAGATGGCTCAGTGGAATAAGTGCCTCCCTGGCAAGCGCATCCCCAGTTCCACCAAAAAAAAAAAGAAGACAACATTATTTCTTAGTTCTTTCCTTCTTTGTCGTAATTCTCAAAAGACAGTGTAGCTGATTCTGCTTTCAAATGACTGCTTTCTTTAAAGTCAAATGTCCACCTGTAGCCCAATACCTGTCCCTACAGATAGACATATAATACTAGAAAAGATGTGAAGGCCCAACCCTGAGAAAGGAAACAAAAGAAGTGGGGGAAAATACAAATTCCATTCAACCCAGCTATTCCCCTTCTTAGTGTTTTCCCCAAAGAGTTAAAGACATCACACTGCAATGATATGACCATGGACACGTTTATAGCAGCACAAGTCATAACAGTGGCCTGTATGTCTATTAACAGATGAGTGAATAAAAAAAGTGGTATCGCTACACAATGGAGTATTGACTCTGCTAGAAAGAAGATGATTTGTAGGAAAATGTTCTTGTTTTTTATTTTTGTGGTACCAGGGATTGAACTCAGGACCTTGTACTTTCCAGGTAGGTGCTTATTCTACTGAGCTTCCCGGGCCTCATTTGTAGAAACCTGAAGACCATAATGTTAAGTAAAATAAGACACACAGGCTTAAGCATCACATGGTCTCTCTTATATGAAAAATGCAAAGTATAAATAATGATCAAAAAGCAAAAGCTAGGTAATAGGAAATAGGAAGACAGATCTTTTGGAAATGGGGAAAGAACCAAGAGGATGCAAGGAGGGAGGACAAGGAGGAGAAGTAAAAAGAGTTAAGATGTGTTATGTGCATGAACCAACTCCCCACAATGAGTGTAATTATTATGTATGCAAATATGTACTAATAAAAATTAAAATTAAAAAAGTGGAGTAAAGAGGCATAATGCTGCAGCAAGGTTATTTTTGAGCAAATGAAGGGATTACAGAAGTAGTCCCAGCTTCAGAGGAAGACCTCAGCTACTGAACCACATCATCACTTTTAATGCAAGCTTTCTGATGGAGCAGGTCACACCAATTCCTGCCCAAGCCCTGCCAGCAGGAGGGAAGTACTATAAAGTTTTGGTACACTCTGAGAATTACCTTGTGGGTAAACACAGAACAATCTTTACAGCCAGCATGGATGTTCTGTGTGGCAACAGATAATAGAGTCTGGCTCCCTGAGTTTAGTCCTGGATTACCTGCACCTCTGGTTTCACATAAATTCTGAGACGCCACCTTCTATTTTTATCACAAGGAATAAACACAATCACTGACACAAAGGACTCATTGCAATGCCTGGCATTTCATCAACATGAACTAGGAAAGCTCCTCTGTGGTTTTAGCAGGAGAAATGTAGGGACAAAACCATTTCTCTCTGCTCGACTTCAATTTTTGATCTTATCATAAACTCATAATCTTCTACCAACTTTCACAAAAGAAATCAATGTGAGTGATCTCAGGAGTAATTCTTAGGATAAAGAAGAATGAACATAACAGAAATCTCTGTTTCATCACATACCCATTGATAATTGATTTCCTTAAAGTGAAGAGGGAAAAGGAAGGCCATCTCTGGTTAAAGCCTGGCTCACATGGTGAATGTGAGCACTGACTCCCCCACTGTCCACCGCCTCCCTCCTCCTGCCCTCATCCTTCTTGTTAGCATCTCCCCAGCACTGTCCTAGCTCCTGTGATGTACCCTCCTAGGACTAACTTCAATAGAGGGAAAAAACACACTTTCTATTGATTTCATTTCATATACATTTATGCTGCTGGTTGGCTGCTTTTATGTTACATCCAACCTTCAGAATTCAGGTTGAATATGTCATGTCATGATGCTCAGGAAGCTCAACGGAGTCAAAAAGAGACTGGGGCCTGCAGAGAGAGCGCCCTTGGACTTTAATGGGGGGCTGAGTACATTCAAAGGAAGAATTTTGCTTTCAGTGTATTTAACTGCTTGCCTGGAGTTCTGTCTCCACAGGGGCTAACGTCTGTGTAAAGATAGCAGGAGGATTCTAACCTAGGCCCTGTTGAGAACAAAGCCAGGTCACCTGAGAAATAAAGGACTCCCATCCTTCAAAGTATTGCTCAACACTCCCCTGCATATCTTGACACTTTTACTACCTCTGCAGGCATCACTAATAAATTCATGCCTAGCGTCTTCATGTGCATTTGTAAACTTGATATAAATGGCATCATATTGTACATCCTGTTGCCACTCGCTCTTTTTGATTAGAATTGTGCTGTTGAGATTTATCCACATGGCTTTAGTTCATTCATTTTAATGTGTGGCATTTTATTGTTCATAGTGTTTTAATTCTCAAGTTGGACAACGGGTACTTTTCTTCCCTAAACTTTATGAGAAGTCTGAAATATTTCACAATTTATCAAAGTGAGTGCTGTCTTTGGGGTCTTCCTGGATAATATAAAGTCTCTTCCAATAATGCTGGGCTGTACTGGTAGGTAGCAGAGCACAGCTCCCCTCTCCTCCATCTTCCTGGCTCAGTAGCTTTGAGCAGAGCAACCAATATATTTTTTAATCATCCTGTACCTAGTTGCACTGATTATTTGTACTGTCCCAGGGACCATGACATGTACTTTGAGAGGCAATCTCATTGAATCCTTGTAACAGTCCTGTGGTTTATAGTTTAGTAAATTGCAGTTCTAAGATTTCATAACTTAGCTAATATTTCACAACTAGAAGCTGCAGAAGTGAGGATTTCAAAGCAGGTCTCCAGGCAGGATTTGCTCTCACTACTCGGTATCGTTGCGTAGCTGGGAGAGGGAATGAGGTCTTCACACTGGCTCACACCCTCTCAGTTGGCCTTGCTCAGAAATGAATGGTAGAAGGAAAGGTGAAAGAAGCAGTAGGATCACAAGATTCATCCAGATCTTTCATCATCAGTCTTGGTAAAGAACCACACTTCAAGGATGGTTTGTCTACAGACTAAAAGGTCACACAAGCTCCCTATCCGCTTCTATCTTACTGCAGGCAGTACTGTCCCTCTTTGTCCTGTACAGGGTTCACCAGGGCTCTGGAATGGCCCAGGCCCTGGCCCAGGTTCTTTAGAGCAAGGTGTTTAGTCTTTAGATTTTTCTCCAATTGTGGTTATATTTAAAATCTTTCTTCCTTTTCCTTTGAGCAGCCTGAGGTGACCTATGAAAATGGTTCACTATTCTCTTGACCCAGAAAACTCCACAAAATCATGCAAATCCAGAGGCTCAAATCTTTGTGTTTGCTTAAGAACACACATGAAACTGCCCAGGCCACCAAGAGTATGCATATTCAAAAGGCCACCAAGTATCTGAAGGATGTCACATTAAAGAAGCAACGTGTGCCATTCCGGTGGAGTTGGTAGGTGTGCCCAGGCCAAAAAGTGGGGCTGGACGCAGGGTCAGTGACCCAAAAAGAGTGCTGAATTTTTGCTGTACATGATTAAAAATACAATGAGTAATGCTGAGCTTAAGGGTTTAGATGTAGATTCTCTGATTATTGAACATATCCAGGTGAACAAAACACCGAAGATGGGCCACAGTACTTACAGATTTCATAGCCAGATTAATCCATCCCTGAGCTCCCCCTGCCATATTTAGATGATCCTTACTGAAAAGGAACAAATTGTTCTTAAACCAAAGGAGGAAGTTGCACAGAAGAAAGTAAAGAAACAAAAACTTATGGCATGGGAATAAATTAAGCATAAAATAAATGCAAATAGAGGCAAAAAAAAAAAAATCCTTGTTGTTCATTTCCCTCCTGAGCCTTCTTCCTCTGACCAGACCTTCTACAGATGACTTTGGAACTATCCACATCTTCAGTTTGTTCAATTGTTGCAGCAGTTTGAAGGTCTCCAAGGTGCCTGAGGGGATTCTCAGCACCCAGGGGAAGACTTCGACACTCATTCAGAGATAAAGCACATCTTCTCAGAGGTAAAGGCCACTTATATATTTTAAAGGGTCCTTTCAGATCGTCACCTGACACTTTTAGATTTTTCTCCAAATGCTATTACACTTAAAATCATTGTTACTCTTCTTTTCCCTCTGGACTATTCTCCCTTCGCTTCTTTTTCTTTAAATGCTAAAAGCATTTGCATTATTTAATGTAATGTTTTAGGTTGTGCCAATTTCATAGCTCCATTTGGAGATGGCAGGCCCCTTCAGAATTCTGAAGTGGCCTGGACCTTTGCAGAGACACACTCTATCTTTGTGAGGGTGAGGAAGGGCTGGGGAGACAGCTCAGCAGTCTAAGCACCTGCGTGGCAAGTCCAAAGACCTGGGTTCAATCCCCAGTACTACATGCTGTGTGGGCTCTGGAACACTGGGCATACTGTGCCGTCTACCAAAACAGGGCACAGTGGTGAACCTGTACTCCCAATGTTAGAGAGGCAGACAGGAGGATCACTGCAAGTCTGAGCTGCGAAGTGAAACCCTGTACCACATAAATAAATAAATAAATAAACAAACAAATAAATAAATAAATAAATAAAATATTTAATTAAATAAATGATTTTAAAAATGAAGGAGAAGAAAGAGAAAGAGAGAGAAAGAGAAAGAAAGAAAAAGAAAGAAAGAAAGAAAGAAAGAAAGAAAGAAAGAAAGAAAGAAAGAAAGAAAGAAAGAAAGAAAGAAAGAAAGAAAAAAAGAAAAGATGGGCAAGGGAAGTCTGAGGGTAGGAGCAGTCTTTCCACATGTGCCCCAGAGACCTTCAAGCTGTTGTAGCAGCTAAACAAAAGACTCTTGGATGATTCTAAAGTCACCACAGAAGGTCTAAGCAAAGGTAATACAAAAGATATCAGTATTTTTGTTTCCTTGTCTGTCACCATTTCAGCACTAGCTATGGATGAGTAATTTTTTTTTTTTTTTTCCAGAACCGGGGATTGAACCCAGGCCCTTGCACTTGCCAGGCAAGTGTTTATTCTACTGAGTTATCTCCTTGGTCCTGGATGAGTAATTATTGTGAATTGTTCTTGCAGGGCCAGGTCAAAGGTGACACCTCTCACTCAAAGCCTAGACCAACAGTCCCACAGCTATTAACCCTGTTCAGCTGCACTATCAAAATCCAAACAAAAGAGTGAAAAAAGAAATAAACATGCCTTTGAAAACCCAGTATTTTATTCATCAGTCAGATAAGATTGCTTCCTAGGCAGGGATCTGATCTGCTGTTTTAATAATTTTCAATGTTCTGAGGAAGACTGCAGCTCCTTTTAAAAGACTGCTGTAACTTCAGGCACTTGTGACAAAACCTGGGTGAATTATTAGACAATTTCATGCTGGTTTGCAGAGTGATTAAAACAAGTGGCCTTGAATGATAGCATATGTTATAAAGAGATGGAGCCTTTCAGTTATAAAAGATGTATCAATCAGGGGAAAGCAAATACAAATTAAAGTTTGATGAGCAATTGGATATTAATTGGTACTAACTCTGCTTTTTTATGTCACTTTGATGTGGAGTGGATCATAAACATGGTAAGTGATACTAATAATGTATATTCACTTCAATACAACTTTATAGCTCCATTTATTAAAGAAACCAATATTGAGATTGAGTTGTGAGTGCTCTGCTATGCTCTTTCCTATTGTATACCTTCCCCTAACTCTTGCCGTGCGGCCTGGGCCTGAGCCTGTGGGGCATTGCATGTAGTTAGACATGAAAGCCTCATAGCCTAGTGTTTTCTGCATGCATCAACTCTAAATTAGAGTGGAAAAGATGAGCAGCATGCTAGGACTCTATGCTTTTTTTCAGGTCCTCCCCCCATAATTTGTCTGCTTTTGTAAGTTTATAGACAGCAGTCTCTAGAAAAAGAATGTCTACTTGACATCCATGACACTAAGTAAACACTAGAATAGTCCCATAAATAGCCAATACATTTTGTACCAAATACCATGCAACATATTTTATTCCAAATATAAGGATTTTTTTTTCCAATTAGAAAGATGAAGGGGGCCACGGAAATAGCTCAGCAGGTTAAGCACCTGCCTGGCAAGTGCTGGGACCAGGGTTGGATCCCCTCTCCACAGGACACACTGGCCCCATCCCCAGGCAGTCTGAAATGGCCACAGAGACTAGATATGGTGGCACACACCTGTAATCCCAGCACTGGGAAGGCTGAAACAGGAGGATCACTTCAAGTCTGAGCTGCACAGTGTGACTCTGTACCAAATATAGTTAAAAAAAAAAAAAAAAGATAAAATGAAAAGATGATATATGATCAGTAGTAAAAGAAGAAAATTATTTTTTTTTAATTAAAATGAGAACTTAGTGGATTATCAGTTTCGTGGTGCCATTTTCTCCTTTATCTATCTATTTGCACAATTTTTTAAATTTCCTATTGCTTGAATTCATAGCTGAATTGCACTCCTTTTTTTCTCTGTGTGATCCTGGGCAAGTCACCCATCCTCCAGGCTTTAGTTTTCTTACCTGAAAAATTAGTGTAATATACACCTTAAGGATTATTGTGGATAGGCCTTACGATAAGAATCTTAAGTGAATAAATCAGACACAGAAGTTTACATATCGCACAGTTCCTCTTATATGAGAAGCCCCAAATATAAACAATTAAAGGGCAAAATAAAGGACAGGTAACAGGAAATGGGCAGATAGATCTTTTGCAAATGGGAAGAGGACAAAGAAATGAAATAAAGGGAAATAAAAAGCTTTAAGATGTGTGTGCCAACTTCCACGATGACATAATCACTATGTACTGCAAACATGCACTAATAAAACTTTAGATTAAAAAATATTTTAACATGAAATGACACATTTCAAAAAGTCTTTAAAAGTATTATTTAACACTCTGTTCTTGACCTGGTCTCAACAGCTATTTTGACTATGACAATTGTTTATAATATGTGGGCTCTATTTAGCTGAATTATGAAGCAATAACTTATTTAATTAATATGCTCTTGCTGTCTTTCTGGTCGACACAAACATTTTTCCTTAATCTCTGGCATCACTATCTTGGGATCAACCTTCAGGAAGCTGCATGGCTAAGGAAACTTCCACAAATTACAGCATCAATGCTAAATTAGCCTCATGGTGGAAGCTTTGTACCTGCACTGTTTGCCACTACTGAGAATTCTAGTTTCCCCTATGGTACTCACACATCAGTACTATGTTTGAGGCAGACACTTTCATATTTAAAAAAAAAAAAAAAAAAGAACTATTTTACTAGTTTTTGTTTTGTTATTAAGCTAACTATAATTTCCCTTTGGTGGGTGAGGTGCAGCCCAACTTAAACTGAATAATTTCCTGCATTCTTGGAAGACCAATAGGACCAGACAAATGCTGGTGTGCACTTCTTTTCACAGAAGGAAATCTATTAATTAGGCTAAGGCCCTCAGGGAAGTATTTCACTGGGCTATTTGCCTCAGAAACTGTACTTTTATTGCCTTCCCATTAATTGGAACAGCTTATTTATAAGAGACGTTTTAATACATAGAGGGGTGAGAACTAAAAAATGAAACAGGTACAAGGTTTCCACCATGAGGCTATCTGCTCAAAGGAGACTCTCGGCAGGCACGAAGTGGTGCTGGGTTACCATGTGAAGGGAGGCAGGCCTGGGTGGGATCGTTGGGCTTGGAGTAAGAGGCAGGCTTGTGTGGAAAATTAGAGAAACAGACTCCCACCAGACACCTTATGATGCAATGCCTTTAGCAAACAAAGACATGTGGTGCGTTTCATTAAAATAGATTTCTTTTTATTGCCCCTGATAGACTCAGATGTCATCATTTTCCTTCAAAAGTGAATGGCCTGTTTTCAAAACAGGCAGAGTCCTTGCTTCTTATATCTGCTCTTAATTCAAGAAATATATCTAACTGTAGTCTAACAAGAGTCAGTTTCAGAAGAAATTAATGAGAAACACCCATTAATTATTTATGCTCTGAAGCAGTAGGTCTGCTAATGTTTCTGCTAATCACCAAAGCTAAACAGATGTATCTTTATAAAGACACCCTTGAAGAATAGAATGAGTATAAAGCAAGCACAAACAGAAAATGTGCGTGGACAGTGATGGCAGAAAATAATAGCAGTAAATGCATCACTGTGTCCTAACACAATATTTGTTCTAACCACAAGGCACAGCAAAATTGTCAGAGCAAGTTCTCTTCAGGTTTTCCAATAATGAAATATTATATTAAGCAATAGTAGGAGTTGAATTTATGGGAACAAAAACGCATGCTGGTGAATGAAAAGTATAAGGCTCCTGATCTTTTTAACAGCATCTAGACACTGCTCAGTTTCCAGAAATATTAAAAAAGCAGTCTCTTTCATAGATGTCAAATGCATGGTAATTTTAGAAAGTTTAAAATCAACACATACCAGCTTAATATTATCTATACTTTCTTTTTTTTTTTTTTTTTTTTTTTTTTGGTCTTTATATACACTTGGCAGAACAAAATCTGCCCAAACAGGAAAAAAAATCTGTTTTTACTTGTGCCACAAACATGTCAACACAGCTTTCTCTTCTCCCATAGTTTTGTGATGTGTGATATGGAGTAGTAAAAGGGGGACACTTTTGAGAGCTTCTAGATTTTAATTTTGCCTCCACCCCTTACTCATTTTATGATATGGGCAAGTTACCCTTTCAGACTCTTAATTTCTTTCTTGGCAAAATGAGATAATAAAAGTCCCCTCCTCTAAATGTTGTACAATGAGTTCTTAGGACAGTTCAAAATATGTGCTCCATTTTTGAGAGTTACTATTATCAAGATAATCTGATCATAGCCAATTTGTGAGAAGGACAACACTGGTTGTTATGGTTTGTGTCTACATGTCCCCCCAAAGCCTCATGAAGTCATGGGGCAGACTTCTAGAGTTTTTTGATTGATTCATGATTCAATGCTGGGATTTGGGCATGAGGGCAATACGCACCCTGGGGCAGGTAACCTGAATGCAATGTAAGGGAGAGAAAGAAGCTTGCTCTCTGCAGCTCCTGCTGCTTTTGCTCCTGCTGCTTTTGTTGTTTTCTGCTGTCATGAACAGCTGCCCTTTGCTAGATGAACATGAAACTGTGAGCTAAATAAACCTTTCCTTCCTTAATTCTGGACATCAGGTATTTTTGCCTCAACAATAAGACACTGAGTATTTTTACATAAAGTTCACATTTTATATAGCTGTGATGGAATAACAGTTACAATCTTCTCCTCACTACCCAGACACAATGTTTCCCACAGTCCTTTGCAGCACAATTTCCCTTTATGCTCTACCTTAAATGTGCAAGATAGATAGTTTCAATGTGGTGATGCATTGAGGCCATAGGAGTTTGATAAACCTTTTTTCCCTCTTCTCTGACCCAAACCCATTCCTGAGACTGGGGTATCCCTTCACTGGCACCTGTAGAGCTCAGATATGGTATCTAAAATGTCACAGTAAGTACATCCATAGCCCATTTTTAGAAGGTTACCTCTGTTCTACCTACTGAATTATGTGCCATAAACATACAGAATAATCTAAGGAAGCACATCCCATGCTGTGTGTCAGAGTCATTTTAGGAAACTTCCAAAAACAATTTAAAAATACAGAGGACAGAAGAGATGGAGGGAGAATATATGCACTCAAGCCCTGTTACCTTATACTTCCAAAGCAGTATCTTTAGGGCTAGTCTCAGTATTTTTTTAAATAAGTTTCTAGGAACCCAGCAGTATACAGCCAGTCAGCTTTCAGAGCTGCTGTTTAAACGCAGTGACTCCCAGCATCCTGTGATGTTTGATCTAAACAGTGTCAGTGTTTATGAAAGATCTGCTATCTTAAGTGAGGGTGGATTTGAGGGTGTCCTCTGCAGTGCAGTCACTCTCTGCCTTGTGTTCTTTAATGATGCCTTGCATGCAGAGGAGAAGGAATTGAATTTCCAGAGCATAAACCAGCATCCTGTGTAATCTCTGCAGGATTCTACAGTCAGCACTTGCCACTGATGGGCCACTAATAAGGGTGTTGAAATATTGCTGTACTTACTTGAAAAACATGAGGGAGGCATTTTCAACAGCTAGTCATGCCACTGAACTGCTTGCAGGATTATACCATCCCTATTGAGCGGATCAAGGCAGAACCTGCTCTGTGTATGAACGACCATCAGCATGTCCTCCCATGGACAGCTATGACTACTTCACCTTTCAGAGGAGGCCTTATCACTGGCACAATCCATCCATACTCCAAATCAACCTCTCTTTCTCCACCGTTCCTACTCACCTGGGAAGGCTTTAGGGCAGACTCACAGGATATACCAGAGCAGTGACGGTGAACCTTTTAGAGCTTCCAATAATATAGCCTACTGGCAGGCATGCCATAGTTTCACCACCACTGCCCAAGAGGAAACAGACATGAAACACAGGAACAATAGATTCCTTTAGCATGCACACATACTTCCCAGCAGCAACGATCCCTTAAGCAGTTATTAGGTTGGGGAATTAAAATAGAAATACCATCAAGAAGGCTCAAGGAGATGGCTCAGTAGAATAAGCACTTGTCTGGCAAGTGTAGGGTCCTGACTTCAATCCCCGGTTCCACCAAAAAAAAAAAGAGAAAGAAAAAAAGAAATACCACCAAGAGAAGAGCAGCTATTAACTAAAGCGACAGTCTCTGGAAGTAGCACACTAGGTCATTTGCCCAAACATGAGAAAAATACACAGGGGCTGGGAAAGCATGTATTCCATTGGCTGTACTAACAGAACAAAAGCTAACACGCAGCCAAAGCTTCCTGTGTCATTTCTATGTTTTATTAAACAACACAACCTATCAGGCCTTGTAACTGGCACTGTTTTCTGTACACAGACCAACTGAATTCCAAAAGCTGCTCAGCTGCATGGCAACGTTGCATGTAGTTTGTTCTACCCACAACTGACTGCTTGCCTATTTCCGTCTCCATGCATTTTTTAACCTGCAGGACAAGCACGCTTAGTTGCTCTGTGGTCTGTAAAAGCACATGAGCTATACCATGTACATTATACCATAATGAATCTCTTCATTCTGTACTATTAGTGTGTACCAAGAAAAATAGAAAAAGTAAAGAAAAAACACACACGCTCTCAGAGCAAATACGATTAAACTGAAATAGAATTACACTTTTCAAACCATAAAAATAACAGTAGAGTGAAGATGATTGCTCAAAATGATATTTATGTGTTTATGTGTTTTGTGCCACATTACAGCTCATGTCTAATTTGCTTATGCATATATTCAAAATTATGATTTCCATTTTTCCTCTTAAATGATCCTGCTCAAGTATTTTTACTCAAAGACAAATATTATCACCTTTAAAAAGCAACACCCAAAACTGCAGCATTACTCACATATCCAGAGTCTTTAAATAACAATTAAAACAGGTAGTGAAAGGCAGAAAATTAAATAATTACTCCAGCATTTGTCTTCTTTGGCATTGCCAATCTTTTGCTCAAAGGAAAGAGATTCTCATAAACATCTGAGCTGCTCATTATGCAAAAATCAAAATGTACGTGGGGAAATGCCAAGGATTTATCTATCCTATTTATAAAATTAACTTACTGAAACAAGTGTGTATGTAAAACTCCTTTGTTCCTGATACATGCAGTGGTGAGAAGTTCTTAATAAATTCTCCCAGTGGCATGTTAGTGCTACTAACGCATAGAGTGGCAATAGCAAATTACCTTTTCTTATATAATTACCATAAAGTCTGGTGCAATCTGATTCCATAGTGGAAAGTACTATAACAAAGTAAAGATCTGAATGATTGCATAGTCCTTGGGTCTGTTGCCAGAAAACAGTATCAGCTGTAAGATATGCTTATTATTATCATTATTATTATTATTATTGGCAGAGGCTTACCTTTTCAGGTTACAATTTACTGTTAGAATGAAAGCCACATGGCACATCTATATTTGGTGGAAACAGTCTCTCCATCTAACATCAGATCTAGTTCAGAGAATAACATTATCAAAAACTTCACACCTGCTACGTGTTTTGATTTTAAATTCTAAGCATTATTTCGCCTCTGGCTCCTGGGTGGTTACATTAAGATAATTACTCCAACAATAAGAAAAAGAGAATAAAGCAGAAAACAAAGAGGGACTCCCTGTGAATTACCCACAGTGCCAGTGGATTCTCTTTGAGGGAACTGCGCTGCCATAGCCTCCTTTCTTCCTAAAGAGGGATCTTTTGTTACACAGATTCTGTTTGTTTTTTAAGTGTAGTTTTTGAGTAGAGAAGTAAATGTCCTAAGGAAGTATAAAACAGATATAAAAACAGTCTCACAAATGAAAAGTCTCCTTCTCTGGTCACTTTTATAGACAGAGATCTGTTAGAAGTAAAGAGAGAGAGCAAACACAGGAACTATCATCTCCCAACAAAATATATTTTTATTTTCTATGTGATTAAAGAAGTTTTACATTATGGTATGTTCAATAAATCATTTGTTTAAATGGTTATTTTAAAAGCTCTCTAAAAATAAACGTTTGATAGTTCTGGGGGGGTTTGTTTGTTTTCTGAGACAGGGTCTCACTGCATAGCCAAAGCTAGCTGTAATGTGGCACAAAACACATAAACACATAAATATCATTTTGAGCAATCATCTTCACTCTACTGAGACTGGGCATAGTGGTGCATGCCTGTAATCCCAGTGCTGAAGAGGCTGAAAACAGAAGGATCACTATGAGTCCAAGCTGCTGCACAGTGAGGCCCTGTACCAATACATTAAAAAAATAAGAAATATGAACAGTATCGAGCAATAGCTCAAAGTCATATTGGACATAAACACATCATAGCTTCCTTTTAGCTTTGCTCTCAGACTACAACAGAGTTGTCAAAAGTATTAATGGTTAAGAAGCACTTGACACAATCACATAACAATGAAATGGTAGGTGGTATTTCTACCATCATGCTGGGGTCTGCTGGGCATTGTGTGATTGAGAAATGCTGAGTTGATGGGGCCAGGGAGATGGCTCAGTAGTATAAGTGCTTGCCTAGCAAATGAAAGGGCCTGAGTTCAATCCTCAGTTCCGGCAAAAAAAAAAAAAAAAAAAAAAAAAAATAGAGAGAAATGCTGAGTTAAGGAATGCTTGGAGCTGCTTGCAGTACAACTGAAGGCCCTTAGACTTTGAATTGGAATTTCTGTCAGATAAAAAACGATGACATTGAAAGAAGTGCTCAAAATTGGTGCACATTTATAGTCAGCAGGATCCCCACAAGTTCAAGGCCAGCCTGGGATACATAGTGAATTCAAGGGCAGCCTGAACTATGTAAAACCCTGCCTCAATCCCCACGCTCCTGAAAACCTCTACTGTGGTGAAATGAAATGAAAATGAACTAAATAAAAGGCAGAGATGGCTTGTTCTTTGTTACCTCCTCGGATCTGCACTGTCATTTACTCGATAGTTATTAAAGAGTTGTATGAAGAATATTTTACCTGTCTCATTTGTTTTCCTAACTTCTCACTTATGGCAACACATACAAAAAATACATTTCTGGGCAAGTATTGTACAGGATGACCCTGCTGAAATGGGAGGAGGTAGGCATAGTGGTGCGCACCTGTCATCCCAGCACTTGAATTTTTTTTTTTTTTTTTTTTTTTTTTTTTTTTTTTTTGGGTGGGACCGGGAAACTCAGGCCCTTGTACTTGCCAGGCAAGCACTTATTCTACCAAACTATCTTCCCAGCCCTACCCCAGCACTTGGGAGGCTGAGGCAAGAGGTTTACAGCAAATCTGGGATAGTTCAAGGCCAGTCAGTACATAATGACACCCTGCTTCAAAAAACAAAACATTAGGCAGAGTGCAAGGACTGGGTTCAATCCCCTGCATGCCACACCAGGCCCCGCCCTGGGCGTCGTGCTGAGATGGAGATTGAGCCTGGGTGTGGTGCTGCATGCCTGTAATCCCAGCACTTTGGAAGCTGAAAACAGGTGAATCACTACAAGTCCAATCTATGCAGTGAGATTCTGTACTAAATACATGAAAAAAAAAAAAAAGTAAAACAAAAAAATATAAAATGTTAAACGAAAGTACTCTCACCTTTTTCACTTTGCTTTGGTTGGGGTTTGAGATGAAGTCTTCTAAATAGTCCAAGGTAGTTTTGAATTTACACACTTTCTGCCTTAGCTTTCAAAGTGCTGGGATTACAGGCATGTGTACCATCATCTCTAACTACTTTTCTTTTTGGTTTTGAGACAGTTTTGCCCTGTAGCTTAGGCTGGCCTGGAACTCTCTGCTACCCTCTTGCCTCAGCTCTCCAGTGCTACCACACCTAGAAACTTTTTCTCTACTAGTGTATACTTTCAGTGGACTCTGACATATGTAGGCCATAAAGAAAGGAAAACTACAATCAATCTTACTAAGGTGTTTGCAATACAAAACTACTATCAGTAAAATAATCAAAACCTCCTCCAGGGTTAAAAACATACGACAAAAATAACCTAGATAAATCAGGTGCAAATGCCTGCAACGCCAGTACTCTGGAAGGCTGAGGCAGGAGGAATGCAAGTTCAAATCCAGCCTGGACAACTCAGGAACTTAATGAGACTGCACTGCAAGGACCCTCATTCAATTCCTACTATTAGGGGGAAACATTTTTTTTTTTTTTTTAAAGCTGGATAGCTATTTTTACAGGCAATATTCTAAACGTTCTGTGAATTTGTGAATGCTTTAGTCAGATTTTTCTATTTTTCTAGGTATTGCCATTTCTGAGAAATTGGTGCTTCTACAATTCAAAATACTCTGCAAAAATAGCACAGCAGTTTTCCATAAAAAGTTCTTCCATAAATTCTCACTCTTAAGTAGATTTTAATAATTTATTTCAATCTTTAAAGACTTCCTTCAGCTTTATCTGATTTGTCAATAATACTCACTTGAAAATATAAAACTAAGTGAATTAAACTTCTTTGACACAAGGCCTCAGAAGACCACGTAGCACCATTCCATTGAGATAACTCCAATAATTTTCACATGAGTGGCTAAAGTACAAAATGTATAATTTATTGGGATTCAAATAAATCACAAGGACAGAAGTGTTTTAAAGCTATTCAAAGTAGAAAATGTTCAAAACATAAAATTGTAACTAAGAAATTAAGTTGTATGCATAAAGTTTCCCTATAGTATTGTGGAGCAAAACGTTGGCAATTCTTTAATGACAACACATAAACTTATTTCAATGATAGAAATACTTAAAACACATGACATAATTTGGTCTTATTTTTAGGGGAAATTATCTTTCTAAAGACATGTTGTGTTACCAGCAGGTTATAATCATTCTCTTTTGTCTCCTCTACTTCTCTGATCTAGTTATACTGGAAATATTCCCTATGGCACAAAATTTGTCAAAAATTAAAAACTTCACTTAGATCATGCCTTCTTTTCTCAGGGGGTGTCAAAGAACAAAAAGCACTTTCTCCCTCAAAGCTAACTGCAATTTCTTTCTCTTTTCTTTTTATTAGATGACAATTATTACTATAAAAATACAAGTCAATAAACATTTCCTACTTGCCAAAATAGTTAAAAAAACCTAGAATCTCAAAGACTTAGAATAGCAGTCTAAAATAATCTGTACATATAAAACCAAATAATAGACTAATGAACATCAGTTCAGCTTTAGAGAATATATTTTTTTAAAAATCCATGGCATGAACTATAAATGAACACTGCTATTCTCAGCACTTTCTGTCGAGAAAATTCAGTACACTATATGAAAACATCATTAAATTAAACAATGTGATCTTATTTATATACATTTTTTAATGCCAAGGTTAAAAGGCACCAGAAATATTGAAAAACACAATGAAGCAAGGTAGAAATACTGCAAGATTATCATAATTCAGTTTGCTACTAGGAAAACATTTAAGACAAAATTGAAAATAAAATAAACATAGGTTATGATATAGTCAAATTATTGTGAAATATTATCAAATTGGTTGGCTGTATATTGAGGTCACAGAAAATTATTACTTTAAAATGTTTTCCCACAAATTAGCATAATAAGCTGTTCTCCATGGTTTCAAATATGCTACCTAAAAACACAGTGTTGGTCCCCAAGGGAGTTTAGTTCCAATCCAAGGCAGATGAGATAGATGGAGCCAGAATGACAGTATTTGACAGACACTAATAAAAAAGATCAGTGACATTCCACAGACTTGCAATATTTCATTTTATTAAAAACAGTTGAGCACAGAGGTTTAGAACAGGAGCTCTGAAGTCAGGCCCGTGTTCAAATCCTGGTCCCATCATGACAGGCTATGACCTCAGGCAGTCATGTAATTGCTACAAAACTATTTTCCAAGTTAAAAAAAAAAAAAAAAGAGGTAAAAGAATCTTCTCAAATGTTGTAATCACAGAATGCATGGTAGGGTACTCACCCTATTAACTGGATCACTCAATCTATGGTCAATATGTGATAGTTTATTGCTATTTAAAGTTAAGTTTGAGGGCCAGGAATATAGGTCAGTGACACAGTGCCTGCCTGGCAAGTGCCAGGTCCTGAGTACAATTCCTAGTAACAAATAAATAAATAAGTGTGAGCCTGACATGATCACACACATTTGTTCCCCTAACACTCTGGGAGTCTGAGGCAGCACCTCCAGTTTAAGCTCAGCCCAGACAAGATCCATTTGAAAATAAAAAATAAATGGGGGCTGGAGAGATAGCTTGATGGCCTAAGCACCTGCCTGGCAAACTCAAGAACCTGGGTTTGATCCCTGGTACCACATGCCATGCTGCCCCTGGAAGTGCCACCGGACACCAATAGCAGGTATGGTGGTGCATGCCTATAATTCCAGCGCTGGGAGGCTGAGACAGGAGGATCACTACAGGTCTGAGGTATGTAGAGAGACCCTGTACCAAATAAATAAGAAATTAAAAAATAGTGTGATATGAAGGCCCTGGGCTCAATCCCCAGTACCACAAAATCAAACATGGAAAATGAATTTGAAAGTAGAAAGCAGTTTAACTAAAAATACTTGCTTAGTATCATGGTATTATAGGAAAGTCAGATATTATTGCCTAAGAACTAAAAACAGAAAAAGTACATAGAGAAAGTATTCTCTTCATATTTTGCAGACTTAATGGTTTTCTTTTATTCCAAAGATACCATAACATTTTCATTGACACATTCCCACTCTTTCTCTTCACATTTAAGGAACCAGGAAAACTCAGTCATGTAAGCATATAAATTCGGACATTTGCCCAAATTCAAGTGTTATACCAATGGAACAATACATTTCAAGAATAACCCCAGGCACCTACAGCCAACTGATTCTCAACAAAGTCACCAAAGACTAAAGAAAGGATAAAACCTCTTCAATAAATAGAGAAAAAAACTGATTATTTACAAGTAAATAAATGAAACTTGATCCTTATCTCTTACCATTTACAAAGATCAACTCAAAATAGATCAAAGACCTCGATGTAATACCTGAAACTATGAAACTTAGAGAAGAAAATTTAAAGGAAACATTTCAGGACATTGAGGAGCTGAATACTTTGTAGTTTAAAGTAGGATTTTAAAAATGTTGAGTTCCTTATATGTACTAGATAGTAATCCTTTGTCAGTGAATAGTTTGCAAGTCTTTTTTCCAGTTCCCCATGCATCTCTTTATTGTGCTGATACTTTTAGTTCAACATAATTCCATTTGTGTAATTTGTTACTGTTCCCTGTACTTTTGGGGCCAAAAAAGCCATTACTTGCATCAGAAAGAAAGAATAGGAAAAGAAAAAGGTGGGTAGGTTATGGACATAGCTCAGCACTCCCTGAATTCAATCTACAATATGGCTAACGGGAGGGAAAAAACATTAGGGTGGATGTGACCTGGAGACTGAATCCTTTTAAAAAAAAAAAAATGCTCTTTTAAATTTTGGGACAGGATCTAAGTTGTACAAGTGGTATTTGAACTTGAAACCTCTTGGGTCTGCCTCCCAAGTGCTGGGATTCTTGTGTGCCACATCTACCTAGAGAAGACAGCTCTCCAGTTTTGTCTTTATCCTTTCTCCAGTTCGTCTTTGGTGACTTTGTTGAGAATACACACACACACACACACACACACACACACACACACACACACACACACACACAAAGTAGCCATATTATAACATTAGTAGCTATAAAAATGAAATCCTGTCACTGCAGAAAAAGGACAGCATGGAAGGAAACTGTTAAATATGCCCACCCAAAGACAAGGAGCATGTTCTCTCTGGTATGAGGAAGCCAGAAGAGTTTCAGAAGAGTTGATCTCAAAGTTGAGTAAGTCATGGTAATGAGGATGATGGGAGGAAGAGAAAAACGAAGGATAATGGGTAGCATACCGCAATGTACCTTGCAAAGTACATTTGCTTTAGTTCACAATACCCTATATTTTATGAATTAGAAGAGATCTTGAAGTTTCCAAACATAAAGAAATGCTGGAGATGGAAATACTAACTACCGAAGTAGACACTGTACCCAGAGTGAAAGATATTTTACCCTATAAATATTTACAATTATGTACTAAAAAACAACATGTAAAAAGAATCTGAATGCAAAAATCAGATCTAGATGCAGAAAAGTGGTAGGGAAGGTGAATTTTGAAATATAGGTGTTTAATATACTTATGAACTACAGAGGCACATGTTTCAAGAAAAACTTGAAACAAAAAACGTAAAACTCAGTTGACACAATTTATGTAAATTTTCTCACAAGAATCAAAACTGATTTTTCTTGAACTAAACAGCAAAGGTGAACTCCAAAATGAAAAACTAAAGTCCAAGCTAAAATTTTTATTGATTTATGGACTTAAAATAGAGCTGTCATGGACTTCATAGGCAGCAAATACACACATATATAATCTGCAAAGTGAGTTGAAATGCATTAAAAGTAACACCAATACACAAGTATTCCACTGCTTTTCCAAGAGGACAAATGACAAAAATACAAAAACTGACATAGTTTTAAAAGCCTTTTATAAATTAAAAACTACAAAATATCCCCGGGTTTAAGGGGGAAAAAAATCAAGTAATAAGAATGAATTAAAATGAGAGCAATTTAAAGATGACAGTTGAGTACTCTGCAACTCAAATAGGCTGTTCTTCGAAACTATAACTTCTAAAGTCAATAGTAGATCCTGAAAATTTTTATCAAGTAAAATAAAAATATCCCATTGTATACTGGGTAGTAGGCCTAAGAACTGTTTCTGTGCTCTTATTTGGATTGTGAATTTATGTGCATATTAGATTACAATGTGAAAAGTGTTTCATTGAGAGCTGCTGTTAAGAAGACTGGGCCACCACTCTTTTAAGACTAAATTTTGCCTTTTGGAGCCCTCTACAGGTTCTAAATGTTTAAAGAATTGAATTCTCCAGTAAATAAATAACCCTTTAGCTGGAAGGCAGTTCAGGAACTAGCAGTCAATAATTTATGCAGAAATAACTTGATGACATGAATAGGCAACATCTGGGCTAACAATTCAAACTAAGTATGTGAGCACCCTCAACCTTGAGACCACACATTCTCAAGGAACAAAATTAATTTGATAATGTCTATTATTAGCCCTTAACATTCACAACAGAGAAAAACACATTAAATAATAGCTGCCTCTGGATAAATGTAATTACAAAGACTTTAGAATACTAACAGCATTTTTGTATTTGTAAGGTTTTTACAAAGTTGTGTTAAGAGTTTTATCAACAGAAACATGGCTAAGTGATTAAAATGTTCATCTTACCTCTATCCTCTGACAAAGAATTGAGTAAAGAAGTGAACACTGAAGTGCTAAGCCATGAACTCAATTTCATATTAAGAATAGATCACCAAGTCAAAGTAGAACTCCATACAGTAGCTGGAAGACTGACCACTGTTTTACAAAGTCTTATTATTTTGATCCAAAACAATCTAAAATTATATTAGATTGAGGCTGTCTTTCACAGAAAGATACCAACACAAAGCAATACTTATGCATAGATTACTATAATCATGACCACCACCAAAAAATAAATATCTTGCAAAAAATCATCAAACACTACTCTGATATTAATTACACCTGTATCAAGTGATCTGACTCAGAAAGCTGGGCAGTTTATTGTCAACCTCAGGTTGATTATACAACAGTAAGAGAGACCAAAAGGTAGATATGGGAGCCCACTGAAAGACCTCTTGGCAATAAAATTAATTCAGCGTAACTGAAAGGAATTCACAGCATGCAATAAATTAGCCTTTTTTTTTTTTTTTTTTTTTAAGGTTGACAATGGCTGACCCATTAATTAAATCTGTAAGAATAACAGCAAGGTAGGCCAGGGAGACAGCTCAGTGGAATAACTGCTTGCCTGGCAAGGGCAAGGTCCTGAGTTGAATCCCTGGTACCACACACACAAAAAAGTAACAGTAATAAAATTAGGTCTTCCCTGAAATTATACTGGTATAATGTCATCTAAAGCAAGTCTGACTCTAATTTATCCTACACACGGATATACACAATCATGTCTGTATTGACCATAACATAACCTAGATTAGGTAATACACTAGGGCTCATGAATCAGCATATCATTGGCTTTAGCAGAATGTACAATCAGTAAAACTGTCAATAAAACTGATATTTTTTGTAAAACAGAAATATGTTCAGAATGTCTGCCCTGCAATGTTTCATGTTTACTATAAACACTTAGATTACTCATGTTCTATTAGAAACAAGTGGGCAAATTGTTTAGATGAAAAAGAAAATAAAATGTACTGTTCATTTTTTAGTATTTACCTGAATAAGCTGAAAAAAATTCTTAGCATAATCAATTGAAAGGAACTATTTATTTATTTCTATTCTTAAAAAGAAATTTTCTAAATGAGCAAATAAACAGGAGTCTGAGAACCAGGTTTCCCTTCCCTTCCATGTGGTCCCCAACATTCTGCCACACTTTGCAAACAATCATCACATCAGAACCCATGCATCTAGAAGTCACCTCTCCTTCACGTTCTTCCCTTTTCTCTATTCTACTTAACGAAAACATCCTTCCTCCTGTTGGTAGGCAAAATGACTATCCTCAAAACATTAAAGTAACAGCTTTCATAAAATTCTTTGTGCTTTATATCTGGTATACCAATACCTACCTCTGATTCAAACAATATAGCTCTCAAAGGTTACTTACAAGGAACACTTTAACATTCTTCGCCAAATGACTTTGAGTTATCCTACTGAATACTTAACAGCAGTGACTTCACACCCAACCTTCATATTGTGACATTCTCACATACATGAACGCAACATAAAACACATGTACATATCCACTACTCACTCTCTCTCACATGCAAGCATACACGCACATTTTCTTTCTTTCCAGAACAAGCCAGAATTACAGCTCTTTTGGTGATTGTTGTAATTTTTGGAATGGTTCATAAATTTTCCAAATTCTTTTAAATTTGTAATACTTTCATCTTTTTTTTTTCCCAAATTGTGAACCATTCCATATTGTATCTTTATTGCAAAAGTCAACATGCTTCTTAGAAATTCAGATTGTAATCAATAAAACATTACATATATGAATTTAAATGTATAAACAGTTAGAAATTCAACAATATCTCCTATTATACTATTACACAAGTTCACAATTTTGTAAAAACTATAATACAGGCATACTATACATCAAGAGGAACCACTATTCCTTTTCACATGATTTTTCTTCTCATTTAAAATAATGATCCATCGCCATGGACCTTTCCCACTTTAACAGGACTGTTTTCCAATTTATCTCAGCTGGTGACAATATCTTTCTTTCATGAAGAAACTGGGAAACTCTGTATTCCTTAAGGTTAGCTTTTTAGACTTGGGCAGAAATCTAGTGAATGAGGCTGACTTAGCCAGACTAGGGGCTGTTATTGCTGATGAGCTACCTGTAAAGATAGCTTACACATGACAAAGAACAGTGTAATTCATCTTTGATGCTATTATTTATGTAAATGAAGATGTCAACAAAATAAGCCATAGTATAACAACTGTGAATTTGAGGGTAAGTAAAGAAAATCTCAAAGTGGGGGGATATGAACATCCACCTATTTTATACAAACTTCAGGTTTTATAATTAATCCATATTTTCAATTCATTTTTGAGAACCATACATTAGAAATCTTACAAATAACATTTTTAGTATTTTATTTGTATTTAAAGTATACTAAAAACCAAGTTTTTCTCAATGGACTTCAAAGCTATTAAGCTAAAAACTTTTCTGTTCTTCGCCATAGCACCTGTCTTTCATTCCTGCCCTCAATAATGAAAACATCACAGAAATCTCAACTCTCCCTATAGCAAGTGTAATAAGATGTCAAATTTGAGGTTAAAAAATCATATGAAAAGGAATCTCATTCTGTCAAACTGTCAGTCTACTGAAAATTTTCTTACAGCTCCATTAATTTACTGTAATTTTCAGTTTCCAAATACAAAAATACAACAATTCTTATTGAAATCTATACGCTGGTAGTTTTAGTACACAAAAGAAAAAAACCAAACAAATTATTTACAAAATTATACAATTTAAGAAAAAACTTTGTACAAAAAATATATAAATCCTTTGTTCCCTCTATCATGTTTAAACTGTCCGGACTCAAAATATTCACCACAATGAATCTTTCAAAATATATACTGACTGAGCCACAGACATTAAGAACATTTCATTAAAGATGACGGAGGAGTAAGGAGCAAGATCGTGTATTCTAGGTTCCCCATTCTAATGTTTCCCTCTCTTGTGATCTTATTTCACTTCAGTGTTATCACTAATGTAATAATAACCTAGAAAGAAGAAGTTATTAATATGAAGAAAAAATTACATGAATACAAAAAGGACCCTGGTTTTGATACTTCATTCCAGGAAAATATGTAGAAGGAAAAAGATGATCAGAATATGGGATTTTCACTTCCTATAGCTAAGTAAATCTAGAGTCCTGATGGTTTTAAGCTTCTTAGTGAATAATTTCTATTCCGACAAATAGTTGTTACCTTAGGAAATAAAAGCCTTGATATAGCGATAACCAAGAACTTTCTGAAGCCAATAGGAAATTTCAAAATTTCACACCACACATAAAAACACAGATGTGTGTATCCTAGAAAAAATAACATCCTATGTACATTAATCATTTTATTTTCCCAGGGATCATTACAGTGTAGTGTTGCTCCTCTGCTTTTCCTTCTAACATTCAGAGCACAAGGACATAAATTTACATATATATTTTACTTAACAGATACTCTATACAGTGTACAGTAAAAATGCACACAGTAAAGGAAACTCTACTGAAGGACGCATGTGTTCATGGATAGCCACAAACTACAAGATTGTGAAAATATAGGGTCATCCAATCAAAAGTCAAGTTATGACTCCCATTTATTCTAGCACACACAGCCTCCTACTCCACCCCTACTATACCCCCAAGTCACCTCATCGTTATGGTTTAAATTTAGAAAAGAAATCAGATACTTTTTTCTTTCTTTTTGGAATTACTTAAAATTGAGGTTTAAAAGAGAAATAAAAAGCTGGTGACTTTCTCTCCCCCAAAATCCTTCCTTTATTCTTATCAAAACACTTGTCAATATGCTGGTTTAAACCTTTATTGGGGACTGAATTTTGATGGCCAACTGTTTGACTTATCTTGGTAAGTTACAGGCCTATTAATAAAAGGAGGGATGACAAATGGGCAACAGGTGAAAGCCTTTTACATTCTCAGGTTTAAAAATTAAGACTCACTGAACAAATGGTGACTTAGGAGCAAAGCAAAACTGAGTGGCAAGGAAGTCTAGGAATTAATACAAGAGGATGGAAATGCCACAGAGTGAGCTACCATTGCCTTACTTAAGAATAGTTTGTTGTGATTTTTCACTACACATAAAAAACCCTGAAAAGAAAAAAGAAAAAACAAAACTGAGATTGAATAAAAATTAGGCTCCTCCAGAGTAGAAAAATTAAAATTTACTTTTCTTCCAAGATAATTCTTAAAAGCAAAAAAGGTATTTTAATTACAAATACCTCCTACTGTCTGATGACTCGTCCATAATAGCTAAGAGATTCCAGGTGATTTTATCATTTAATGAATTATCAGCAGATTATACTCTAAAATTTCTAAACACCCTGTCATTTACATCATAATCCAACACCAAGAGCAACAAAAACAGGTGGTGTGGAAAATAAGGCTCTAGAAAGTATCCATGTCATTCCTCCTATGGATCTTGTAACTGTTAAAAAGTCACTAGGCCTTTGGTGCTTTAATATCATGTATAATTATGAGATGTGTTTACATAGCAAACTTGCTGTCCTTGAAACTACTGTGTTGAAAAGAAAAATAAAAAAAATTTTTTGGCTCATTGACTTCTTTAAATAATTTTTAAAAGTCGTTCTCCTATACAGCATTCCTAACAGTCACATGGCTGGTGCCAGACTCATCTCCGCCATGAGCGTGGCTCATATTCATCTTCATCTTCATCATCATCATCGTGAAGGAACAGCTCGGAAGTCTCTGGTTCCTGGAGGAAAGAGGACAAGATCCACTCAGCAGTGCATAAACGTTCAATACATTTTTAGGCCATAGGAAAAAGAGACCTGTGTACACAGCCCAGGCCAGATTTCCAAGTGAGGCATGTAAAGCGCCTTTCAAAACAAAACAAGAGGTGGCTGGATATATCCAGCTCAGCGGCATAAGCACCTGCCTGGTAAGCACAAGTTTGATCCTTGGTACTGGAAAAAGAAAAGGGCAAGAAAAAATTGCTTTGGCAACAGTGCATCTTCATAGTCAGTGTAATGTTCTGGTGCATTGCAGCCCTGCGCAGAGTATTCATCAGTTCAGGATACTTAGGATACGTATCATTTCAAAGGATTGTCATTTCTTTGTGATGAGAATATTAAAAATCCTTTCTTTTACCTATTTTGAATTATACATTATTAATTATAACTAAAGCACTTACTCTTCCTATCTAGCTGTGACTTTATACTCTCTAACCAATCTCTCTCAATTGCAAGACATTTTAAAAACAGATACAAATTTTTTTCCTCTGCTAATTTTGTAATAGTAGATTTCCATTCTAAAATCAGGGAAACAGGGCCAGCCAAATAACTCAGCAGATTAAAGTGCTTGCAAGAAGGCTCAGGAGCTGGGGGTTTAATCCCCAGGCCTGCCTAGCTGACGCTGCCCCTGCCCCTGCCCCTGGGGCATGCTGAGACAATGATTGAGACTGGGAGTGGTGGTGCTTGCCTGTAATCACAGCTCTTGGGAGGCTGTAAACAAGCAGATCACTATGAATCCAATCTAGTATGAAGACCTTAATACCCTGTAGATCATTCCCTAAAATACACAAAAACAAATAAAATAAATAAATAAAATTAGGGTAAGAGATACTGTGAATGTTTAATATAAGTTAGAGAAAAAAATGAGAAATGTCTCTCATAAATTATTTAACTTAAAAATAAAGAAAAAGGTGAAACTCCTAAATCCTTCCTTTTATAGTTATCCAGCTAATAAGGAGTTAGTATACTAACTTTCCCATGATAATGTAGGTAATTCTCACTTTGAACTCACTGCCAGCTGGCTTTGAATTTGATGAGATCCTCCTGCCTCAGCCTCATAAGTGCTAGAATTACAGGTGTGTCACCATGCCCAGCTCATTCCAAATACTCTGACACAAGTAGTACTTATAAACATTACCAAAATATCAAGACTTTAATATGGGAATCATTTCTACTTTTGTTATGTAAAATTACCCAGGCAGCCAGAAGATATTTGATCAGCTAGAAATATCTAGTATCACCTAAACCCAAGATGATGACTCAGAAATAATTTGTATTCTAAATGGCTATAAATGGCTGAGCTCCCTTGTGGTGTAGAGCTAGGGCAAGTTTAAGGGTCTCTCATTTTTGGAGATATGAGCTTGTGTACTTGCAGCATGTCAAGAAGAGCTTGGAGATTACGGTGCTTCCTAGCCCTTTTAAACAGTGATGTAGTTGGCCTTATATTATGTTAATGACATAATCAGAGTGGGTGGAAATAAAGCTACTTTCCCTCCTTAACCATCACCTTGATGATTTAATTACGAAAGGGAGACCATGTTTTGCACATACCCAGAGCAGTAGACCCACCTGTCCTTGATTAGGTTAAAATGAGTAGAGGGAAGCAGAGAGTAAGGAAGTCTTTAATTAATAGTTAGAGGCTGGTTTATTATAGATAAGAGGTAGCAAACCTATGGCACAATACTGTTTGTTATTGAAAGCTTTAAAGGCTTGCCATCGCTACTATAGATTCAATGCAAAATATTTTACAAGCCTTACTCCTTACAAATTAAAAAGCTTGGACAAAACATTTATTACCAAGAAAGAAATTGCCCCTATGTTACACTGACCAAAACCCAGTCTGATCAGACCCTTTACAAAGTGGTACTAAGAGGAAAATGGTAACAAAACAGATGAGGTAGGCAAAATTGTTTTAATCTCTTCACTTGGCACAGATCCGGTTGGTTTAATATCCAGTCTAGGAGAACCCTTTCTGAGGCATTAGTGTCCTTCCAGCTTCAGGGTGTGGCCTACCTACAACAATGTGGGTACTGCTCTTGTCCCAGAAATGTATGTACAATTCACAGTCAAGAAAACATTTGAGAGCCGGGCGTGGTGGCGCATGCCTGTAATCCCAGCACTCGGGAGGCTGAGGCAGGAGGATTGTTGTGAGTTCGAGACCAGCCTGAGCTACAAAGTGAGCTTAAGGCCAGCCTGAACTGCATAGTGAGACCCTGTCTCAAAAAAGACAAAAAAAAAAAAAAAAAAAAAAAAAAAAAAAAAAAAAGAAAACATTTGACAGGGATGGGGAACAGAGCTCAGTGGTTCTGCTGTGCTTAGCTCACCCCCAGACTCCCAGCAACATAAAAAGAAGAATCGGAAATGCAAAATCTTAAGAATTCACTTGACTAAACTAGGAATACAACAGTCAAAAGTAAAATTAATGCATTAAGGTTTGACTTAACTCTTAAAATGGCTTTTAGAACAGTCTTACCTACTCCTAACTGTATGCCTGAAAGAAATCCCCACATTTATATTTACAATTATACTAGTTAATGTTAACAAAATTATGTACCTGGGAAATGATTCTAATTCAACTTTTATTTTCAATCCGTGCACTTACCTCCTCCTTGACTTCTTCTTCCTCTGTCTCAGTGGATATAGATGGTACCTTGGGTTTGTGCCATGATATTTGTAGCCGACGGTCTTTGAATTTTGAACCTTGGTTTGCAGTCTAAAATACATTTTAGAATAACAAGTAAGTTCGCAGTCATATTTAACTAGAGATTTCTTCAAATTCTGTGCTGATGTGAGGAGTGGGGGTATTCACTTAATAAGGTGGATCCACAATCTAAAAATAATGAAGTCCTTCTTAATTGGAATAACTGCTCTGATCTGCCTAGGACAATCCATAATACATATCTATCAAATTTTAGCATCTGTCTTGGTTGGAGCAAGTTACAGTCACTACTACAGAAGTCATGATGAAGACAGATACGCTCTTAATTGTGCCTCTTTGGCCTTCACACTTACATATTTAGATTCAAACCTTAAATACATACATATATATTTGGGGGGGGATTGAACCAGGGATTGAGCTCAGGCCCTTGCCAGGGAAGCGTTTATTCTACTGACCCATCTTCCCGGCCCCAAATATATAATGTTTTTAAAAATGTGAATCATCTCATGTCTACTCATTTTACTCCCATCTCTCACAGCCCCTATTTATGTTTAGTAAAGCTCCTCCTTCTTTTCCTACAATGCTATTTAATACAAATACTCTCCAATTCACCTATGCATTCAATAAATGCTAATTAGACACATTCTATCTAACTCAAGGAAATACTGCTCTGGTTCAAATGTGTTTCTTAGTATTACAGGGCTTTCTATGTTTTGTTTTGTTTTGTCACCATCAACTTTCAAAAAGAGAAGCCAAAAGTTTAAAGACAAAGCAAAAGACACAAAGGAAAGGATCTGAAATTTCATAAAAGTAAATGCTTAGTCTTA
This sequence comes from Ctenomys sociabilis, assembly GCA_004027165.1. Lineage (NCBI taxonomy): Eukaryota > Metazoa > Chordata > Mammalia > Rodentia > Ctenomyidae > Ctenomys > Ctenomys sociabilis. The sequence goes on from PVKA01001468.1 coordinate 101,878, forward strand.
AACCTTCTCAAAGATGATGGATTCAGAACTGGATGTAGTTTTGAAAAACACAACAGAAGGAGTTCTTTTAATTTGTAGCTTCACTCCAGGTCTGTCTAGGAAAATCACTGACAAACCTGAAACATTTGTCTAATGTTTCCAAGGACACTTGGACCACATCAGGCAGATTCATAACAAATCAACTACTGCCTGGGTCAGGTGTCCTAAGGGAAAATTCCCTATCACTCTTTGTAAAGGCCGAATACTTAAAAGCTAATACAAACATTGTGCTCGTGGGACACACCAAATTGATGCATCAAAATGGTCCCATCCAAAGACACATACTTTCTACCATTAGGTAACATGTTACTAGATATTTCTGCCCTTATTTCTGCCCAACACACGGCCAATTTCAGAGATGCTGTTACTACTTGTTTGGATCAATGCTGTTTTAATATTAAAATAAAAACATACTAAATTTTTAAGGTATGACAAAGATTTTAAAAGGTAGTCATCCAAAAAGGTAGCAATTCTGGCCTCAAAAAGGAATTTTAAGGCACTATATGGATTATATACATACTGCTGAAAGAACTGGAAATTGGATTTAACCACCTCTGCATCCTACCTGGCCAGTTCACCCCTCCTCAGGCAGCACTCTTATACTTTCTGCAGTCAAAAGTCATAAAAATTCTGCTTTACATAATCCAGTATCATTTTACCATACCTGATACTGGGTATACATAATGCCCAGCTTATTTGGCAAAGAGATACATATTCAACAGTAAGAAAGAAAAACCACTGTAGTCTTCAAAATATCCCATGCTTACATAGCAATTCCAGATATTAGCTTCTTTACTCCTCAAAGAAATCACTTTAAAGCTATTCTCCAGCTTTACAAAAAAAGGGAAAAGAAGTACTGTACTAATAAAGAACTGGGACAAGAATAAACTGGTCCCAGGAGATGACTCAAACCTGGACATTATAAAAACCTTCCACTGTCTAAGAGTCAGGGTAAAATAGTATTAATGAGCATAAAACTAATAAAGACACTGGGGGTGAAGCCTTGCTCTTCCTGACTTTGCTCATCATTTTTAACTTTAACATACTGAAAGTATTTTCTCTCAAAAAAGTTATCTGAGAATGCAGAATCTGTATTTTGGTTATGGGCTGTAGTAACTCTATGATCTTGATGATGTCAAGCTTTGCCATTCACATCTGAACACTAAGTTACATACGGATATAATTTCGCATTTATCATTACCATAATTATTTAATATTGAATAACAGCATGTATGCATGTATGAAAATGTTTTAGCTCAGTAAGTATGTACTGAATGATTAATGAATGAGTAGTTGAAAAGAGAACTAGTTTGTATATGTTCAAAACAATAGGGCCGGCCAGACAGCTCAGTGGATTGCCTGCTTAGGCAGATGCAGGGGCCAGGGTTCAATCCCCCACATGCCAAGCCCGCCCCACCCCTGGGGCGCGCTAAGACAGCAATTGAGATGGGGCATGGTGGCACATGCCTATAACCCCAGCACTTGGGAGGCTGAAAAACAGGAGGATCAACAAGTCCAATCTGTGTAGTGAGACTCTGTAGACACTGTACTAAATACATTAAAAATAATAATAAAGGCATCTGCCCATAACAAATCTCTTATTTGCATGTTTGTTTAAAAGTGGCATGCACTGCATACAGAAATAACTAAACATACTTGCTATTTTAAGAGCTTTCTTCAAATTTTTACTTCTATCCCAGTTTTTTACACTGACTACAAAAACCTGTAATACTCGGGAGACAAAAATCAAATTTAGTTTAGTCACTACAAATGCATTTAACTGGAGAGTACAGAATTACAAAGCAACAGCTACTCCTTGATCTCAAATATATAAATAAAATTTGTTAATATCTGTTTTTCACAACTAGATTTTCTAATCTATCTGACATTTATTGATACAGAATACAACAAAGAAAATGCTGAATATAGTACTTTTAGTTAGCATTTGCTGCTTTAGAACTCACTGAGAAATGCTGAAGTAATTCATCTTTTTCCTCTTCAATGAATTCTCGCACGGTGAGCGCTTTGGGGCGATGGTCAACCACCATGTGATTCAGAGAGCCTCTCCCTCTTCCTCCGCGTCCTCGGCCTCGGCCTCGGCCTTGACAGGACATGGTCTTGCCTCGACCCACAGGTAAAATACCTAATCGTGCAGCCTAAAACACAACATAGGGCCAGAATAATGTGCACTGGTAGACTATATGTTGGAAAATGAAGACAAAACTAATAGATGTAAATCTCACCTCAACCTGCAACTGACTGAGTTTTTTCCGTAACTCTGTTGTGTCTTCTCCTGAGGATAGCCTCTTGTGGAGGTCCAACTCAGTATCTAGTAACTCTTTCTGAGCCTTTTGGAAAAAGAATAAAAACTATTTAGATAACTTCCAAGATCTTATCCAGAATATTATATTACATAATGACACATATTTCTTTTGGTAAAATCACCAAAAGGAGATCATAAACATGATTGCTTTAAGAAAAGTAACTTTACACATGAGACATAACTGGAAAATAATAAGCAGCAATACTGTATAACATGGGATAAAACTTAGGTCCTGGGAACAGACACCTCAGATGAGGAAATTAAAAGTAATCTTCACATTAATAAAGTATCATTAAAAAAGCATGTGTTGTGCTACACGCCTATAATCCCAGCACTCAGGAGACTGAGGCAAGAGGATTGCTGTGAGTTTGAGGCCTGCCTGGGATACATAGGCAAGTTCAGGCCCCATTTGCACTATATAGTGAAACATCTTAAAAAAAAAAAAAAAAAGCCACAATAATAGTGCTATATATGAAACACAAAGGGGAAATAAATTATATAACAGTACATATGTAACAGCTACAGCTGGGCCTAAAAGCACACACGGGGACATGAGGAAGGGGGGTTTACCCTAAGGCAGAAGGATAGGTCATAGTGTGAGGCCAGCCTGGGCTACACAATGAGCTAGTTTAAAGCCAGCCTAAATTATACATCAAGACCTTGTCTAAAAAAGCAAAAAGCTAAAAAATTACTTTCAGATAGGAGCCCTGTAGTAACTATTATCGCTCTTTTGTATGAGACAAAGTATTCACTGGTCTGTAGGTAATGTAAATATGAACGATCCCCCCCCGCCCAGATACATTCCCATTTTTAAAACACATGTAGCCAGGCATAGTACCATATGTGCCTTGAACAGCCTAAGCAACAGAGGGAGACCTCAGCTCTTAAAAAAAAAAAAAAAAAAAAAGCTAGCACATGTTATTCCTATAATTTGAGGAAATCTCAATGCAAATGTTTTAGCCATATATGAAGGTATACATCTGTATCCTCAGCACTTACATCACGAGTTCAAGGTCAGCCTAAACTACACAGGAAGACCTTATCTCCAAAAAATGAAAAGGAATCTTAATATAATACCATATATACAGACACAGACACACACACACACACACACACACACACACAATTTCTTTTTTTAAACCCCATTTACGTATTTGGTACGGGTCTCACTATGCAGCTTGAACTCAGTGTTCCTCCTGTTTTCTGCCTCCCCAGTGCTGGGATTTAGGGGTACATCACCATGCCTAGACTCCATCTCCAGCTCAGCATGCTGCAGGGACTGGGCTGGCAGGCATGCAGGACCAAGGATTGAAGAAATACCTTATAGTACTACACTGAATCATAATTTCAAATGTAGCATGCTGTGTACAATAATTACACTTTAACAAAGCTGACAAACTTATTCTAAGTTCTCAAAGGGCTGGAAATTATCTAAAATTCCACTAGAGCTACGCTACAACAGAACCTCTGAGTAAAGCAAATACTCTCCTACAATGGGGAAATAAATGTAAATTAAATTAGATTTAAACAGATTTTCGATTACTCTTTTTTTTTTTTCCTTTTTTTTTTTTTTTTGGTGGAACCAGGGATTGAATTCAGGCCCTTGCACTTGCCAAGGAAGCACTTATTCCACTGAGCCATCTCTCTAGCCCCTGATTACTCAAACAGTATGCCACATTTTCACTCATTAAATTAATGATGTATTTGACTACCAAAAGAGATGAGTGTAGCACTAGAAAAAAACTGCTGCAAGGTCAATTCAACAAGAGTTAAACTTTGGAAACAGCCCAGATGCCCATCAGTGGATGAATGGACAAAGCAAATGAGGCATGTATACACAATGGAATATTACTCAGCCATAATAGACATCTGAGTCATTTGTAAGAAAATGAATAAAAATGGATGGATCACAAGACCAAGATGTTAAATAAGACATGAGAAATTGGGGGATTTTGTTGCTTTTTTTTGTTTGATGGGGGGGCTGTTCTTTTTGGGACAGGCTCTCACTATGTCGTCCAGGCTGGCCTTAAGCTCAGTTGTACACCAAATGGGCCTGAAATCACAGTGATCCTCCTGCCTCAGCCTCCCAAATGTTGGGATTACAGGCATGTACCACCTCGCCTGTCTCAAAAATTTGGCCGGCCAGATAGCTCAATACAAATCACATGCTTAGGTAGACACAGGGACCAGGGATTGAGACCCCTGAAACATGACTGATACTAGGTGTAGTGCCTCCCATCTGTAATCCCAGCACTTGGGAGGCTGAAAATGGCAGGATCACTAACTTCAATCTGTGTAGTAGACCCTGTACTAATTAAAAAAAAAAAAAAAAAAAAATCCGAAACAACTGTAGCTACTATGTATCTATTATAAGCATACACCAATTAAAAAAGAAAAAACTACTGAAACAGAAAATATTTCTCCCTTATGACCCTAGCAGTTAGGTTCTTCTTCAGTGCAAAGACTGAAAAAAAACAATGAAAACATATCCTTGAGGCTTATGAGTGGCACTCAGCAGTATAAGAACTGTTTAGCATATGCAAGGTCACAGGTTTAATCCCTAGTAGCAAAAACCACCACCAACAAAAATCCAAAATACATTTCTGTTCAAATGGCTATTATTACCTCTTCTCAAAAAATCGCTAGCTATAGAAACACTGAACAAACACTGTTCAACAGGCTGGGGAGATAGCTCAGTTGAATAAGCACTTGCCTGGCTAGCACAAGGGCCAATCCCCGGATCCACAAAAGCAAGCAAACAAACAAACAAAAACTGTTCAATAATCGTGTCTATCTCATTAACTAGCAACTACCAAAGGACTGTTGTATATACTTTCAAAGTCCCTAGCACACACTAAATATTAACAACCCTGTTCAAAGAAAACTACTAATAGATACCTCTGTTTTTGTCTTCACTTTGGATGGTGTGGAGACTGCAGATGTTTTTAACTCATCTTTTAATTGTGAGATCTTTTCTCCAAGCTCTTTTAAAGTCTTCATTATATTTGCTCTTTCTTCTGGTTTCATGTTTTTGTTTTTTTCTAGCTTGGATATCAGCATCTACAAAACAAAACAACACCCCCAAGGAAAAAAAAAACACTATGCTGAGTAAATCTCAAGCCTTAAAGACTTTACTACTTCAAATATTTTTGTACACCAATTCTGGCTTGCAAATAATGAGTTACCTTTTGGCATTCAATCTGTTTTTCTAATACTTCTTGCCTTTTTTTCCTCATATCTTGTTGTAGCTTCATTGCTTCCTATATGGATAAAGGTAAGATAGTAATGTATAATAAAATTTGTCAGTGCATTTTTCATTCATTTCTTCTGGGCAGTATTCTCTAAGATAGATTTTTTTTTGAAACATAGCTGAGGCCAGCAAGGTGGTGCACATTTACAGTCCCACCACTTGTAAGGCTAAGGCAGGAGGATTGCTACAAGTTCAAGACCAGCCTAAACTGCCTAATGAAAGCCTGTCTCAACAAACACTAAATAAATAAATAAATAAGCCAAAATGAGAGATTAAGCACTTGAATATATTTTCCCCAACACATCCAGTATTAGAGAGTTTACAATTATAACCATATTTTAAAAGACTGGATTCAATCCCCAGTATCACAAATAAGCAAACTGAGCCAGGGAGATGGCTCAGTGGAATAAGTGCTTCCCTGGCAAGCGCAATAGCCTCAGTTCAATCCCTGGTCCCGCCGTAGGTAGGTAGGTAGGTAGGTAGGTAGGTAGGTAGGTAGGTAGGTAGATAGATAGATAGATAGATAGATAGATAGATAGATAGATAGAGATAGATGGATGATAGAAAGAAAAGATTGGACACTGATTAGCTATGTCTATGAGGTGTAACTTAAAGACCTGAATGTGTTTAAAGGAAAACAATCGTTTTCATCTGCCAGCATAATAAATCAAGCCCTTTTTTATTGAAGCTTGAAATTCAAAAATATATGATGCAGCTATAGCTTAGAAATTGTCAGTGTATGGATTTTAGCTAGAAATATTTTGCTTTTACTCTCCTGAGAATTAAATGTTTAATTCTTTAATGTTTTTATGTACTAAGGTAGTATATATAAATATTTTTAAAAATCCTACACAAATAAATTCTAAGTTGACAATGAAACACACAACTTAATACATGATTTACAGTTACATGAATAAAGGCTACATAAATGTTATACTTTATGTGAAATATTATCTGATTTACAAAACCAAAAAAGAATTAGAAAAATAAGTGCCTGCTTTGGCCTAAGAATCTATCACAAAGGTGTAGCACTTGAAAGCATGTGCCAATCCTGGGTTCTATCCCTACTATTACAGAAGAAAAAATAAAAATGAAGGCATAGAAAAAAAAATTTAGGGCTGAGGGTATTCATCAGTGGTGGAACACACACTTACTAACATATACCAGACTTTGAGTTCAAGAAAAACATACTCGCAATGGTTGATGTGGTCGTGGTCACTGAGAGACAAAAGAACGAAGCAACTTTTCTGTCTGTCCTTTCTTCCTCACCTCAATACTGGGGATGGAACTCAGCGCCTCACATATAGTAGGCAAGCACACATCACTAAGGCACTTGCCAACTCCTGTTCTTTCTCTTTAAATTACACATTAAATAGAGAAGTTGTAAGCATTACCACATAGTTCTACAATATGAACTGACTTAGAGGTGTTAACATAAGCACATAAGTATGTGTGTATGCACGCATGTATGCATGTATGTATTTATTTTGAAGATCCCTGTGTATAGTCCAGGCTGGTCTCAAACTCAAAGCAATCCTCCTTCCTCAGCCTTAAGTGCTGGGATTACAGGCCTGCTCCACCATCCCCACCAAGCACCAAAGAACTTAATAGGTTTTTTCCTCTATAGTGGTCCCTCATTTAACACAGAGGTTATATTCCAGACACCCCCACGAGATAAATGAAAATCAGCGAAGTAGTGACATTATATTTTACTATTTATATATGTGTTCTAGAGTATTATAAACCCTTCCCACACTTTTAAAAACACTTCTACTATGTCTAAACAGCTTGCTTAGGCAATCTTAGGCAAGAGCAGGGAATGCAGTTTGATCCCCAGCTGCATCAGCCCAGCTCCCAGGGCAGGCTGAGCCGGCCACAAAAAATAATAAATTAAAAAATAAAAAAATAAAAAAAATAAAAAAAAACACTTCTAGCTCTGTTGTGTGCTGTTCTGCCTTAGAGCCAGCTGAATATAGAAATCTCCAGTAACTATGAGCTAAACAAACCTTTCCTTCCTTCATTTTGAGTGTCATTTGTCCCAGCAATGAGAAAAGAGTAAGACAGAATTTGGTACCACAGGAGTGGGGTTGTTGCTGTGGCTTAGCCTGACCATATGGATTACAAGCTTTTGGGAATGGCTTATAGGAAGAGATAGAAAAGGTTCAGAGATGTTACCTACTTGTGAAGAGCTGCAACAGTTTCAGCTCTTCTATAAAGGAGATTCAGGTCAGAGCTCTAAGCCCAGAAGGCTGACAGAAAGCTGGCCTATAATAAAGACCATGCTGGGGAGGACTGAATTGGTTGTTGGACTCCAGATCACTTGTGTTTTGATTTGGCAGAAAAGTTGTCTGCATCTTGCTCATGTCCAGAGACTTTGCCTGAGAGTGAGTTTTAAGCATGGCAGATTGATGAATCTTTCAAAAGATATCTCAAAGCAGCCAAATATTGGGTCAGTGTCATGGTTAGCCAGATTTATGTTAAGAATCAAGAGTAAGGAGCCCAGCAGGATGGTTCAAAACTGAGACTGGCCAGAAAGGATGCTTCAATAAAGCTGTGGACTGCAAAGATGGAGCTGAGAGGCTTTCTACTGCCAGAAAAGAACTAGAGAATGGAAAGGATGGCCTCAGGGCATCACAGGAGGTAGCAGATCTCCATCCTTTGCAGCCTCAGGAACTTTGCTGTGAGGGAGAAAGCTGCTGAGCCCCATACTTCAAAATGACGGCAGTGGCCGCACCTGATTCCATGGAATCAGGGTCAGAGTGCTCATCCATCCAGGCACTTGACCCTAGCAGCCAAAGAAGAGGAAAGCCCGGCTACTGCTCCAGCTGGCAGCAGACTTTGGCGTCATCCACATGGCGCTGGTTTTAGGCACAGGCAGAATGCAGGAGTTGTGAGGTTAAGAAGGCTTCCACCTTGATTTCAAAGCCTGGGAGGCCAGGCAGTGTGCCCCTGAACCTGTGCCTATTTAATGGAAATTCAGAAGTTTGGAAAAGCCAGGAACGTGGATCATCTAAGGGAAACTGCAAAGAGGGAGCAAAGCTGGCCTAAGAGGGATGGGAGCTACGACAGGAGTGCTGTAGGGGTGGAGCCACATGGGACTCACAACTCATCACAGATTGCTTTGGATGTCCCACATGGAACTGCAGAACTTAATGTTGCCCTGCTGGATCTTGAAACTGGGTTGGTCTTGATGCTTGGTATCCTTCTGTATGTACGTTTTGGAATGGTAATGTTTATCTTGTGCCTTTGAGTGTTGCAAGTGTTTAAGTTTTCATCTGTACAGGGGCTCACAGCCAAGAGTTTGCCTTGGATCTTGGAGGAGACTTGGGACTTGGACTTTTCAGCAATGGTGAAACTGTTGGAACTTTGGCAACTCTTAAGAGATGGACTAGAACGGCTTTGCATAAAGGGATGAGTGTGAGTCTTTGGGGACCCAGGGGTGGAATGTTATGATTTGTGTATAGGTGTCCCCCCAAAGCCTCATGCAGTCATGGGGTGGCTTCTGGAGTTTGTGACTGATTACTGTGGGTGTGGATGCTGCACTTGCCCTAGGGCAGGTCATTTGCATTTTAATGTAAGGAAAGAAGTTAGCTGCTAGAGCGGCTGCTACCCCTCCCTTGAGCTCTTGTCCTTTGTTACCACCATGGAAGGTTGCTTAATACCCGCTGGGGGAGCACCCCTCCTACCCCTGTCTTGGACAGCTTTCTTTCTCTCAATAAATTTATTCTGCTCATAAAAAAATAAATAAATAAGAAATAAAGGGACTGGGGATATGGCTCAGTAAAATAAGTGTTTCCCTGGCAAGTACAAAGGCCTGAGTTCAACCCCCCATTTCACCAACAAGTATCAATCAATCAATAAATAATAAATCAAATTTTAAAAAATAAATTAATTAAACACTTCTAATGTTCTTAACCATTTTCTAATTCATAAACCTATGTAATTTTAACATGTACACTGCACAGTATGGTATGTATTCATCCACTAAAGATATATACTGTAAAATGTTTTATTTCAATTTAATATTCTTTTAATGTTAGAATTAACATTTTTAGTATATTTTTATATATTTTAAAATTTTTAGGCAAAAATCATTAAAACCATAAATGCTAAGCATATACTTACACAGTAAGTACTATATACTACCACAAAAATCCCATGAATGGCAAAAAGTCCATGGTAAGTAATTTAATTAATATTTTTTGAAAACCTGCAAAACAATGAGTCTGCAAAAACTGAACCATGAGACAGTAAGAGTCTACTGTATAGGACAAGAACTCTAGATTGTTACCTGTTTTTTTTTAAGAACCTCTTGAACATCATGAGATTTAGATCCTGAACAGACCTTTGAAGAGCTCTTTAAGTTTGACGAACTATAAGTTGTTTTTGGATGGCCTGGAGGTGAAAATATCTTAAAAACACAAAGAGAAATACACAAAAATTAAATCTTACAGATGCATACAATGATTTGTGTAAGACTATACATAGACTACTGTCCTTAGAAATCAATGTTTTAACATTTAAAATATTAATTTATAAAAGCTAATTCTCTGTAAATTTAGTTACTACAAAGACAAAGATACAGATTTTTGTTAGTCCTAATATTTTGTTTCTAACTGCAGTCCCATATTTTTCTTTTTAAATTTTATTTACTTATTTTTTTTAAATGTATTTAGTATAAGGTCTACAGGGTCTCCTTACACAGATCAGGGTAGTGATGCACCTGTTTTCAGCTTCCCAAGCACTGGGATTACTGGTGCATACTACCACACCCAGTTTCAATTTCCATCTCAGTGTGGCCCAGGGGTGGGATAAGCACGGCATGCCAGGGATTGAACCCCAGTGTTTGACTAAGTAGGTGCTTTAATCTGCTAAGTTATCTGGCTGGCCCTCTTTTTAAATTTTAACTGTGGCAAGAGTAACAAACAGCCTGTAACACTTAATAACCAGCCTACTACTCACAAATAGGCCTTAGTATCCTTCTAAAACACAATTTTCAAAGAACACCCACATCAGACAATGCTACACTTTTGTGTCAGATCAAAATCACTAAATAAATATAACTGTACACAACAAAAATATGACTATTACCCATGCCATAACAGTAACTATAACAGGCCCATGACAATGAATGCTCTCTCATTAGAGATGGCAGCTTTAGATTATTGTCGCATTCCTGTTCTAGGTCAGGTATATTAAGGAATTCAATCCTGTTTCCTTAAGCCTATCTAAAAATCACTTAGTACAGGCCAATCCTAAACTAAGTCCTTTTAACACCCATGTTTTCACTGTTAATATTCATCCTCACTGAATAATGAATTTGTTTTAGCCAAACGTGGTAGCACATGTCTATAAGCTGAGCACTCATGAAGCTGAGACAGAAGAATCATGAGTTCAAGCCAGACTGAACTACACGTTTGACTACAGACTGCTCTTAGTGGAGGGGGTTGTCATAAATTACTTTCCACAACTGAAACAGCCCATATTTCAAACTTGAAAATCTTCCACAGAATGATGGCAGTCTGCAATTATCTTACTATCACGCTTATTAATCATTTACTATATACTTGGGAGGCTGAAAACAGGAGTCACTATGAGTCCAATCTACGTAGTGAGACCCTATACCAAATACATTAAAAAAAAAAATCATTTGCTACATTTTTATACTCAAATATAAACATGGGTTAGCTCACATAACTGACTGCCAGCACCAGGAGGTAGCCATCTTCACTGGTTTTAGTATTTAGACTGTCTTCATTTTCTGAAAAGATGACTTGCCAGGTAGTCTCCCTTCTTTATGGCATAGTAGACCTACTGGGACATTACTGGATTCAAGTCTCCCCTATCACATTGCTGTTTTCCTTTTTTTTTTTGTTTTTTTAACTAACTTCTAATACATGATATATCAGATGCAGGAAGTACTTAAAAATTCATGGAAAATTTAATCACAAATAATATATCCACACATAACTTTTCCCAGCAACTGTGTTTAGTTATTCTCAATAATAAGCTACTTTTGTCACTTGCTACTACTTCACTACCTGCTGCCTTCTCTGCCATGAGCTGTTTCTCCTCTATAACATGCCACCCTGCCTTACAGCCAGCCAAGCATGGACTAAATCCTCTAAAAACTGTCAGCTGCAGTAAGCTTTTCCTCCTTTAAAAAAAAATTAAGCTACTTTAACTACAAAGGAAAATTCCTGAGCACTGTAAAAACTATGCATGACTAATGTTTGTATTTTTTTTAATTAAAATAATTTTAAGTTGTTGGTGTAATTTTAGTAGTTTTCAGGACCTGGGACTTAGCAGCGGAACACTTGCTAAGCTTTCACCAGTCTCTCAGTTTCATTCTGAACCCCATAAAAAATGGATAGCTTCTTGGCCTCAGGGTATACCCCCATGAGGAATATACACACAAACCCTGCATTTTAAAGCATTTTTAAAAAATCAGACCATTTAGAATTTTTCCTGATTTATGATGTAATAAATTAAAAGGGTTTAATTTTATCTTTTCTGTATGGCTACCCAGTTACCCAGATTATATTTATTAAAAGTTCATTATTTTCTCTACAGACCTCAGATACTTTGCTAGCATATAATTCCTATTCACAACTGAGTCTACTTCTAGATTTTCTATTCTGTTCTACTGCCTTATTGATGTGCCAAAATCAAACTGTTTCAGCTTGAGACCTTATCGTATTTTGGTTGTTAGCCCCTGTTGTTGCCCTTCTTTTTCCTTTTTTTCTTGGGAGTGTGTCCTTTTCTTCACAGTAATCACCATATTAGAGAATTACTAGATAAAAATATTCCTAAAAGCAAAAGAAACTACTTAAGACATGTTTCATAGTATGATTTGCTATGGCATAACTGCCTTTGCTGTGTTAATTTTATTGATGGGAAGATGATTAATGAAGACATCTACCTACTGATAAGCAACTAAAATTTTCAAATTTCTACTTATCTTTAAATTTTAAAAAAATTTTTGAGAGAAAATTTTTTACTTGAGACATAGAAATTAGGGAGGACACACTATAACACTTGGCTAAAAAAGTAGTTAATTACAAATCTGGATGATGGGCCCAGGGAGATGGCTCAGTAGAATAAGTGCTGCCTGGCAAGTCGAAGAGCCTGAGTTCAATCTCCCAGTTCCATCAAAAAAATTAAACAAATAAAAAATCTGGATGATACTTAGTTGGGTTTCTCTGCACCACTCTTAAATACAACACACACGCGCGCACACACAGCCGCACAGCCGGTTTATAGAAATGTGTACCTGGCAGTCCTCTCCAGCACTACCAGACTGATTCAACAAGTGTGATGCGTCACTCTGATTAGTGCTTGCATGTCCAAGACGATGTTTGACAGGAACTTTGTTAAGAACATATGCACCTGATGTCTGTGGCTTGTTCATTATCTGCACATACAAAACAAACACGTATGTAGTAAAAATTTCACAATACACCTAAGAATGACACAATTTTAAGGTACTGTGACTTATGCTGGGAAACATGATTAAGAAAATGGGAGGGTGCTCCAATTATCTGTATGGTTTTATTTCTCAAATGAAGTGGTGAATAAACAAAAGCTGATGTTATACTTGCCATACTTTTATTTTATAGGTCTCTAAACTATGTCACAATAGGTAGCAATGTATATAACTCAGTGGTAGAACATGTGGTTGGATACATGAAGACCTGGGTTCATTTTCCAGCAGCAATAAAAATGTTCCACCTAACACATAATGCTCTGAAGACAGGGTTTTCCCTAACAGCTTATTATGAGTAACTGTGAAATGATCATCTCAAAAACACAAGGCAGGGATGGATACATAGCTCAGCAGAAGCACCTGCTTGGCAAGCCAAGGTCCTGGGTACGAGAAAATACCTATAAGGCAATCTTAAGTTATAATAATGGTACATGGTCTAAAAATTACAGAGGTGGTGACATTACTCTTTTTGTCCTTATCCATGTAAGATCTATGGCAAACATTCATCTCTGGATGCAAATATGATATGGGATTGGTTATAGACAAAAATGAACAAACATTTAGAAGGGTAATAACTGGGACTGACACTATGTACTTCTTTAAAAAACCTGCATTTAATCTAAATATGAGAATACTTAGGTGGAGATTATAATCAATATATGAATGATTCAAAGGCATGACAGTTTGTTCTTCATCTATTCATTCAAATGTTTTGAGAAATAGGCACATGTACTGCTTTAGGTACTAGGAACAGAAAAAGCAAAGCAGTCACAATACCAGTTCTCTTGGAGCTCGTATTCTAGTTTTTGGGTACTGAACTCAGGGCCTCACACATGGCAGACAAATGTTCTACTGCTGAGCTATACCCCTACACTTCCATATTAAAACAGAAGTTTTCTATACCTCAAGTCCTTTTATTTTGAGACAGGCTCTTGCTAACTTGCCCAGTATGACCTTGAATTTCTGACCCTCCTGCTCCCCTCCCAAGTAACTGGAATTATAAGCATGCACCACAACACCCAGTGAAAAGTGTTTCTTCGTGTAGTTTTATGTGCCCCACACCTTATGACTAAAAATTTAGAACTACTCGTGAGGCCTAGGAACGTGCACATTTATCACCACTCTCAAACTTCAAGGGCAATATGAGCTATGTTATGGTTTGTGTCTAGTTGTTCTCCCAAAGCCTCTTGTAGTCGTGGGGTGGGGACTTCTAGAGTTTGTGATTAACTCATAATCCACTGGGATTATGTGTGATCCAAGGCTGGGATTATGGGTCTTAGTACTACTGGGATTATGAGTGTAAGTACTACATCCCACCCTAGGGCGGAGAGCCTGAATGTAATACAGGAGACAGACATTCTTTAGCTATTGCTCTTCTTTGTCACTGTTGCTGTTCGACCACCATGAACTGCTGCTCTCTGCCATGTGGCCCTCTGCCTTGGAGCTAGCTGAATATGAACTAAAACTTCCAGTAACTATGAGCTAAATAAACCTTTCCTTCCTTCATTTTTGGTGTTGGGTATTTGTCCCAGCAATGAAAGAAGAGCAACTAAGACAAACTATCAGAACAGATTCCTAGGCCTTGTCCAGATTCTAATTGAGTGGGACAAGATGAGGTCCTAAACTATGTATTTCTAATAGGCCTGCCAGGTGACTAGACACCGTTGATTCATACATCACACCCTACATAGCTGTAATGTGGCATGAAACTAATGCCCCAGATTACCTTCTGGATACCACCACGCACCGAGGAGGCAGGAGCCTGGCCCACCAGCGCCTGCTGAGGATGGAGATGCTGTGGCAAATGATGGTGCTGCTGCGAGAGGTGACTCAGTGTCTGCTGCTGTTGCAGGAGCAGCTGTGCTGGGGATTGCAGGGCTGGCTGCTCATTGTTTTCTCTGTGCCACAAGACTCGAATGAAACGGTTGTTTAGAACAGCTTCTGTGCTAGAGATGGCTTTTCTGGCTTCCTCATTGGTGAGGTACTGAATGAGAGCTGCTTCTGGATCACCCTTAAAAGCAACCTTTAAGAAAATAATAGAGGCAATAAAAACTCCTAAAGTACAAAATAGTTAAAATAGATTATGCATATTCTTATTCTTTTCTCCCATACATATTAGTACATTTTACTACTTAAAAAAAAACAGGCCAAATTATGTTGCCCCAAAATTTGTATGTTGAATTCTTCCAGTAGAGATGGCTCTTTTAGTCCATATTCATAGTTCCATGAGGTCTAAGTTTGGGGTCTTCATTGAATCAGATTGGTAGCCTTCCAAGAAGAGAAAGAAATCCCCCTCCCCCAACACCATGCAAAGACACAGTGCTGCCCACTGTCTGCAACCTAGAAAGAGATCCCTCACAGAACTGGCCAGTCTCCAAAAAAGGACACAGCTATGAGAATACATTCTTGTTGATTATTTCCACCTACAGTATTCATTACGCTAGCCTGGGCAGATTGCTATACCCAATTACATTGAACTATTTAAATTTTTCTAAATGTAGTAAGAAAAAAATGATACAGAAAACTTTTAAAAGAAAAAAGGTAGGGACATTTTGTATGATCACATCTTTGTATTTTTTAAATTTATAAACATTTAAAATACACATACACACACACCCCTGGTTGGGTTTTTGCTTCAGATGTTTGAGACAGTCTTGCTACACACTTCAAGCTGGTCTTGTACTATGTAGCCCAGGCAGCCTCAATCTGCTGACTGCAGGTGTGTGTTACCATGCCCAGTGACATGTACATTCTTAAATGTAAAGCTTAAACCTTACATCTTTTCATCAAAGATTAGTAGTCCTAAAGCCAGGCATGGGGATACATCCCTGTAATCTCATCGCTCCAAAGGCTGAGGCAGGAGAACAGCCAGGAGCTACATAGATAGTGGGTTCAAGGCCAAACTCAACTAAATAGCAGAGACCCTGTGTTTAAAAAAAAAAAAAAAAAAAAGTCCTTATTGGCAAGAAGCAAAATTCAGGCAATTTGCTTGAATCTTGTCTAATATTTTCCCAAAATTAAACATGTACTACTTCTGTACCCAAGGGGAAAATGATTAAAAGGCTCTCAAAAAGAGTATTTTGACTCAATTATTTGAAATACTAAGCCCCCAAATAAGACTTTCTTAAGCTCAGCTGTATTTTGGTCTGACAAAATGCATTACAAATAGTAGATTGGGGAAGAAAAAAAAAGGAATAACAGATTGAAATTCAAGCTTAACATGTTTCCACAGGTTTGAACCACTAGTGGTACATGCAGATTTTAGAGGTTTTTTAATTAATTAAATTAGGACATTGTAGGTATACATCATGATCACATTCATCATAGGGAATTTGTACCTGTACATGATATAATTGGGGTCTTTTTTCCCCAATTCCCCTACCCTCCCTTCCATTTTATTCTTATGTTCTCATCATTTTTTTCCTTATACTTCCTCCTTTCCCTCTCCCTAGTTCTCTTCACCATTTGAACTTTTTTTTCCTTATTTCACAATATCTTAGGTTAGGGATATAGTGCAGCAGCATAAGCACATGCCTGGCAAGCATGAAGTCCCTGATACCACAATTTAATCCCTGATACTACAAGATAGATGATAGATAGATAGATAGATAAGATAGACAGACAGACAGATATAAAAGCCACAATATTATGCATTTTGACCCTTATTGGTCTTCTTACAATAAAATAAAAAACTACACAATGAAACAGTCACACATCTACCACTCATGGTTCGAGCCATGTGTCAAGCTAGCCTTTAAGTTCCTTTCATATCTGCACAACAAAATCACAAACTCATAAATTCAAATATCTATCAAGCAGACAATTGAGGGTATAACAATTTATTTGATCTTGTATAAACACTATCTAAAATCTTAAGATTAAAACCATTACTAATCACTTCATCACAATATAAAAATTAGTCAACAGATAAGATTGTAGTACTTGAACAATTAAAACTATGGACAGAAATACAATAACTAGCTCAGTGTCCTACAGAAAAGAGCCAACTGAAGGCCGGGGCGATACAGTTTAGATAAGCACAGGGGCCAGGGGTTTGATCCCTGACAGCACATCCTACATTGGCCCATCCTGAGCACTCTGCCTGCGATAGGAGTCTGAGCGTGGCAGCACACACCTGTAATTCCAGCCCTAGGGAGACAGATATCAAATGGATCACTGCAAGTCCAGTTGTGCAGTGAGACCCTGCACACCAAGGAAAAAGAAACTAAAGAAAAAGAACCAAATAAATTCATAATAAAAATTTCCATCATACAAGTACATGGACATTTATAATGAAGTTTAGAGCACTCAGAGATGATCAAATTAGTGACTCACTTTTTTTAATGTATTTGGTTATTACAGGGTCTCACTACACAGCTCGGACTCAAGATGATCCTCCTGCTTTCAGCCAAGAAATTATAAATATCTGTTATAAGTAACTATTACAAATATTCTGGTAGCTTTCAATTTTTTAAATATTCTAATACATAAATAAATCATTCTGAAGATGTCCTTGAATCTGTGACTTTAAGACACACAGTTTGAAAATCATTTGTGACAACTCATAATTTTAACCTTTAGCACTGGAATTGCAGCAGGCGTGCACCACTATGCCTGGACTCTGCGGCCAGCTCAGCCCACCCTGGGGACAGAGCTAGCAAGGCACATGGAGCAATCATGGCACATGGTGCCAGGAATCAAACTGTGGTCCCTGAATTTCCCTAAGCTGGTGCTTTAGTCCACTGACCTATTTCACCAGCCCCTGACTCATTTAAATAAGGTGAGCTGACAAGAATATTTTTCCAAGTGGATTTAGCCACCGTTAGAACCACATTTACCTGGATATTAACAATAGTTCCAAATTTGCTAAAATGTTCATTGAGCTTGGTAATATTGTTCAATTCCTGAGGGATTTTCTTGACTTCTAATTTGGTGTTTGTATACTGATTCTTTCGCAAGAATCCTGGTTTGCTCTGATTGTTATTTCCTTGCCTGAAACAAATAACAGATCTTGGTTAAGTCTCCCATCCATCCCTAGGCAAGATATACATCAGCAAAGAAAGTAAAATCTGAATTATAAATTGCCTTTTGAAAGGCTACAGTATTCTTCAGAAATTATTAAGCAATTTTTACATCATCCTTACTGTATGACAACAGAAAGAAGCAAGAAAGTGAATGGTGAAATATAAGGAAAAGGCCCAACTGACATTTTTGAAAAATCACATGTTAAAAAGAATCTACATTACCAGATTGCAACATTAAGGCAAGGATAGAGCACCATTTTTTAATGTGTCTCTCTCAACTTGTCTATAGGTACAAAACTTCTTCCTTTCTGTTCATGTCTAGTAGCTTAATAATTTTTAATATTTGCTTAGGTATAGAAATAGGTAGATAAAAATTATAAATATCTATCACAAATATTCTGGTAGCTTTCAATTTTTAAAACACTCTAATACATAAATAAATCATTCTGAAGATGTCCTTGGATTTGTGACTTTGAGACACACAGTTTGAAAATCATTTATTTGTCACATCTCGTAATGTTAACAATTTCACTAATGCAAATAAAACAACAAAAGTGCCAATTAAAGGATACTAATAGCAAATTATCTTACTTTCCCAGCCAAGGTTTCTTTGTGAGTGGACCTTCCAAACCACTCACAGCTCTTTTTCGGCTATCTGGTTCAAGAACAACTCTGGTTATGTTGCTATTAATTGAAACAGGAACTGGTGGTTCAGTCTGGATGACAATATTAGCAGCTGTTGAGGAAAACAAAACAAATCGTAATTCTGAGCTTCAAGGCAATGTCACAATGATTAAATATTTAGACTAAAAGCTAAAAAGTACTATGAACAGCATTCTACTACCATTTCCTTTCTAGAAATATGTAACAGCAAGACAAATTATAAATGCCTTTTTCTCTCCTTAAAAATAAAAATCCTAGCCTAAAAACTCAAAGGCAACCCTAATATACTAACTCAGCCAGATTACCAACACAGGCAATAAATTACTGAAGAAAGACTATCAAAGAACAAGGTGATATGCAAGGCGCCAATATACATTACTTTCACAAGGGCACTACATGATAATTAGCACTTTAGGCAAATAATCACTTAGCACCATTAATGGGCAGATATTACCTGTCTCTAGATGTCATTACACAAGAAGTTCACAACGTCATAAGGACTGGGCACTATTGTAGAATTAGGATTTTTTTTGTATGTGCCAATAATATTGTGTCTGTACAAGTGTCACAGTGCCTATCACTTAATTTAAGTAATGCAGGAAAAAAATATGTGGGGAATGGAGCAGGGAGAGACAGAAGAAAGTATAAATGAGAACATTCACCCTCAAAGGAGACAAAATACAAACTGGAGACAAGAACTGATAAACCTACATGAAGGCATTCACATTTTCACCTTTTTTCTTTTGATTTTAAAATATTTCAATCTAAAAGTTGGGAAGACAATATAAAGCCAATACTAAATGGTGTATTTCTCTTCCAACAGTGATGACTAAAATGTTATAAAAAACTAACTTTATAACAGGTTACCTGTGGGAGGAAAAGGCAATACTGAATAAAAAAAGGAAAAAAAAACACAAATCATCCCTGTCATACTCTGGGTATTCTCAAATTTTATCAACTGTACCAAACAAAGTAACATATTTTAAGATGCTGGGATGAGATGGGCAGTGAGCAGTATGTTCATTTCATCTATATCACGCAAGTGATGGCACAAACATTCATCCATTTACTAGGCACAGTGGTACACTCCTATAAGCATAGCAAGTCCTGGGCGACTTGATGAGATTCTGTTTCAAAATATATAATTAAAAAAACCTAGGGATATAACAAAGTGCCCTGGGGTGCACTGAGACTGCAAATGAGGGGGTGTGGTGGCGGGTGCCTGTAATCCCAGCTCTTGGGAGGCTGTAAATAGGAAGATCACCACGAGTCTGATATAGTAGTGAGACCCTGAACACCCTATAGACCCTTCCCTAAAAAATATCAAACAAATTCATTCATGTAATTATGTATTCCTTGAGCAGCTATTATACACCTCCGATACTGTACTAGACCTTGGAAATTAAACAGATATTCCTGCCCTTATAAGATTTATATTTTCAAAAGGCTAACAGAGCAGACAGTGATTGTGATGGCAGAAAGCATTCTAGAATTTAAAATGTCACTATGCCTTTCTACATAGCGGTCATGATTGCCACCTGACATTGCTTAATGCTTTTCAATGAAGAAGTAATTTTTTAAAACAAAAAAAGAAAAAGTTGGTAAAGTGACTTGTGAACTGTACAAGAAGAAAAACCTGGGGCTGGTGAGATAGCTCAGTGGACTAAGTGTCTGCTTAGGCAAGTGCAGGGACTGGAGTTCAATTCCCTTCAATTCCCAGCTCCTGGGTGCACTGAGCCAGCTACGCAGATCAGGTGTGGTGGTGTAAGCCTGTAATCCAGCACTGGGGAGGGTGAAAACAGGAGGATCACTACCAGTCTGAACTGCAATAGTGGGATCCTGTACCAAATACATTAAAAAAAAAAAAGGAAATACCTGCCATAGAGACCACATGACCTAAACTGAGAGAAATTATCTATAGATTCTTATGTATGAATGTACTGATAGATCAGGCTAATGACAAAAGGAAAACGTGAAAACTGGGAACATGATCTTCCCACTAATTTCAGGTAATGAGGTAACAATATAAGACATGCAATACAGCAAAGAAAGTAAGAGGATATTCTTTGGATTGAGGCTTGAGTTCAAATTCCAATTAAAGATGAACAGACCCTCTCATAAAGTTGCTTTATATAGAGATAATAATATATGGTATTTGGTATAATCTGATACAAAACCATTAGGCCTACCTAATATGTAGCAAACTGCCCAGCACACAGCTAAAACAATCTGAAGTCTTAGCCAAACAAAAATGGAATTAAATTAACATTAATATTACTTATATTTTAAAATATATTCTAATTATAGCTTTAAAATGAAATTTAGATTCTTATTAAAAAACAATTAAGATTATTATGTAGTACTCTTCGAAGAGTAAATACTCTAGTTTTCTCAAGTGAGTCTGACATATAAATAACTATATTCAGCTACTATCTAACATATATTATTAGAAGAAAAAGTTTAAAAATATTCTAACCTCTTGGATTTGCATCCATATCTCCAGATGTTAGGCCAATCAGGTTAGGTCTCTGTGTCTGTGTTCTTGAAAAGAACTGTCTGTACTGTGATCTACCAGAACTGGTAATACTAGGTGCTTCTGGGTTATAACCATCTGGTTCATATGTATCTGAGGGAAAACAAAACAATAAAACATGTAAAATCAGAGAGTAGTTAAATTGCTTCTCATTGCTGTAAAATAAATTGCTGCCACACATGATTCTAACAATCACATATATTTCTCTTTGAGTTCTAGTATATATACATTCCTTTTGAAAGTGAAAGGAAAACAATGCTATTGTCACAGAAATATAAATATATACATATATATATTCTCAAATATTAGTGTATTTCTGGATTTATTCAGTCATTTCTAGCCTACATATATCAATCATTTAATCTAAACTTCAGTGTACATTCTTAAGACAAATTTTCATGTATGTAATGAACATCATATATGAAGAATTATTCAGTCTCATGTCTCACCAATTCCTAGCACTTTTTAATTAGGAAAAAGATTCAACATATTCATTTGAATACCTTCACTTTAAAGAGAAAACAGCTCTTACATATCAAAACATTTCAAATGACACCAGTAGGTAAATCCAATCAGGGCCTAAGGATTACAAGTATGAGAAACTAAAATTTAAAGACTAGAGGATGCAGGTCAGTGAGAAGGCTCTGGATTCAGTATCTCCTATCAGGGGGAATCAACCCAGAAAAATAAAACAAATTCTACAGTAACAAACTAATAATTATCTTAGTACCATGTTCTTTTATCAATGTGCTTTTATTGCATTTCTTGTTTTCTCTACATCAAAAAATTCAACTTTTAAAATTCTAATGTTATACTATTTTGTTAGTGTTAAGAAAAGTTTTGAAAGTTTATTTCTAAATATATGTTCTCTTCATCCTACATAAAATGAAGGTTAAAATTAACTGAAAATCTTAATTTCCACAAATATGATTTAGAAATCCCTGTCTTTTTTTCTTAGTGAAAAAATTTCTTAATTTCACTTTATGCTACAAGATAAAAGTACATTCAAATCATTACCCTCAGCCAGCTCTGAGATTCAGCAGATTACCCCCACTGAGGGATCTACCTGGACTCTCAGGCATTTGCATATGTAGGCCCTACTTAATAAACATCATTATGTTTTAGAAGTTCCAAATTTCTCATTCTCAACTCTCTTAAACCTGTCCCCCAAGACAATGTAAGTCCTCCTAATTTCATATTAACGAGCAAATTCTCTCCTAGGCAAAAAACATCAACTGGCCACTACGAATCTAAAACAAGAAAACACCAACATAAGTGATTCTGACATACTGTATTTGGCATCATATCTACAAAATTCATTCATTGTTTTCCTGTCTTGTGGTTTTCCAAAATAGTTTATGGAGTTGTACGGAAAGGATATCAATAGATTAAAAAAAGAAAAGGTACCCTCTAATAAAATGTTAAATTATGTTGAAAATGAATCACTAGGGTCACTTGTGCTGCCTTCCTCAGAGACGGATAGCTTAGAAATTTAACTGTTATCACAGTAAAGTTCACATTTCATTCTCAAAGCCTTTATTCGGCCTTAAACTTATCGGATGGCTAATAAAACCAAATGGACTCTACTACCTCAATAGTTAGGCGATGCTTAAGTTATTGGCCAAACATTATTTGGGCTTCATTTTTATTAATTCTGGCTTTTGTTCTAAGACCCCTCTTAATTTCTAAGACAAAGACAACATTTAACTGTAAGCATACCCTTCTGATGTACTGTAATGATCTGTAGCTTAAAAGTAAATGCCATCTTCTTTTTTATTAAATTTAAATGTGACAGGGTATGGTGACACATGCCTGTAATCCAAGCATTCTGGAAGGTTGAGAAAGGGAAGACAGAAAGCGTGATCTAGCCCAGGCAACTTAGGGAAATCATATCTCAAAATAAAATTTTAAAATGGCTAAGGATAACTCCATGTGAGGGTCCTGAGCTAAATCACCAATACTAAGAAAGAAAATTAAGACTGATAATAGTTTGAAGATGATATATAAAATAATAGCTTCTGTGGTTATAAATTTAAAGTGTAAAAATTGGCCTCTACCTTTTAGAAAAAAATCAGCAAATTATGATAAAAGGTTTTTAGTCACCATCTGGTACCACTAACAAAATCTAGTTAAGGTCGCAAATTAAGTTACATAATCAAAACAGAACCCCCATTAAACATATATCCTTAGTTGTTATGAAATGAAATCTAAAAAAAAATTTAATCTCTTGACACACCAACAAAGTACAACACAGATTTTCATACTATGTGTCAGTGGGAGGGAAGACTTTTGAAGAACGCAATCAGTCCATACAAGGCCAGAATGAAAGAATGACATTTATCCATAATCAAGAAATCAGATGTTAATTTTTATTTAATTATAAAGAAAAATTTACCTAGTTTTTCTTGTAACACGTAACTAATTAGAAAAACTTCAAGTAGATATCTTTATACCCACTTAATTAGAAACTACCTAAAAGAACTACGGAACTTTTGTTACAAAGGAGATGCTATAAGTAAATACAGAGGACACCAGAGATGACAGACACACAGGAGGCCTAATCATCTAGCAATCACTAGGGACAGGGACAAACCACAGAAGTAGAGAAACAGAAAATAAAACTAGTAAGAGCTTTGGTGGAAGTTCATGAGAGGCGATCTGCATGATCACCTCTTAGGCTGGCCACGGCCATCTTCAGCAAAGCTTACCTGGGACCAGAGGGGTGGGGCTGGACACTGAGGTATGATACCCAATGGAGGATCCCATGAGGTTTCGAGGTGGCACCAAACGAGCTGCCAACAGAGGAGGCGGTGTCCCCAACTGAAGTCGCTCAGATGCAGCAGCACCATGTTCACGAGAGTACATGGGCTGTCCTACAGAAAAGAATAGGATGGCAGCGGGGATTGAGAGTCACAAGCTTCTCTTAGGGTTTGATGCACCTCCTGAGACTTTCAACCAAGAACAAAGAAATTACAGCAATAGGAACAGTAATTGAAAAAGATGTCACTATGATTCTAACTCAAGAAAAAGACATACAACTACTTAGGATGCACTGAGGAATAAAGAAAGCAAGAATTAGGTAGTAAAGTTGTACACCTCCAATTTTTAGGATGTTGAATGGAATTATTGCTAATTCTATCCAAAGCTGATCAGCTACATTGAGTTGTTAAAGAAGTCCTGAGCTACTAGTCATGGTCATACAGAATTTTATATTCAATGAGACATGCAGATACAAAAGCAGTCTGACACATACTATCCCCCTAATGCCCCAAACCACACAATTTCAATTTTTCGAAGTATACTCCTATATACAGGAGCAGAAAAAAACCAGTAAAGGAACAAAAAACATATGAAGAATACCCTCACAAAGACTAAGAAAATTTTCAAAAGGAAAAATTTAACAAGACGGTGAGAATTTCTTATCCCTGTGAACAGTCAAATAACCAAGAAAAGGGTAAAAAAGGACAAAAACTCAGGCCAGCAGTGGATAAATGAAAGTATCCCAGATACTAAGAACCATATTTTGAAAGAAAGCATATTTAAAGTTCATATATATATACACTGAAACAGCAATGTAGACACAGTGAAACCAAACTCTGTAGAATAGGAATAAAAAAAGACAAGGTACCAAAGAAGGAAACTCTTGCTTTGGTTGTCCATTTAATAGAATCTTATCTGTTTATAATCCAATATGAGGTATATAAATTTATAAATCTAAAATTTTATATTCTAAGCCACTAAGATAAGAGACAAAGCATTTTTTAAAAAGAAATTTAACACCCAATAGAATGAATATTCTTAAATGTACAAAACTCAAGGTTTCTAAT
This sequence comes from Ctenomys sociabilis, assembly GCA_004027165.1. NCBI lineage: Eukaryota > Metazoa > Chordata > Mammalia > Rodentia > Ctenomyidae > Ctenomys > Ctenomys sociabilis. The sequence goes on from PVKA01001468.1 coordinate 127,023, forward strand.
ACATCTTCATTAGGCCACAAAACAAATGTTTCATTTCACTGGAAATAGACATGCTAAGCTTTACATCTTTAGAAAAAAAGACTATAAACTATAAACCATACTGTATAGCAGATTATATAATCTTGTACTTAGCACCTAACCCTATCAAAATTTATGTTTAAAGAGGTTCATCATTACACTACTAATTCAATACTATCTTCAATGATCTGAAGAGTTGTCTGCATGACCTACTAAAGTAAACTTCTTATAAACCTATAAAAAGAACCAAGCCCAATATTAACTTACACAATGATAAACATTTAACTCAAATGAAAATGAGATGAAATAATCTGGATAATATACAAAGATTCAGATACTGATTTACTACTATAGACATCAAAACTATTACTTTATACAAAGAAATGTTGTTATACAACCCACAAACTTAAATGAGCAAACCTCCTAAGAATATACTAGTTTGGTTTGTTTTTGTTTTTGTAGAACCAGGTATTGAACTCAGGCCCTTGCACTTGCCAGGTATTATTTTAATAATTTCATGTAGTTAATGACAGCAAACATACTTCCTAAAGAACAAAGATTATAGAAATTCAGCTAAAAAAACAGACAACTGTCATCATCCCAAAAAAAGTCTCTTGAATCCAAGATCAATTATTACTTTTTTACACATCCGGTACATTAACTTTAGCAGTTAATATTTCTGTTTTAGGGCCAGACAAATAGTTCAACGTATTAAGCTCCTGCTTAGGCAGGTTCAGGGGCCAGGGTTTGATCCTAGCAGACCTTACTGGGCCTGACCCCCAGGGCATGCTGAGACAAGTGATTGAGACTGCACCTACCTGTAATCCCAGCACTTGGGAGACTGAAAAACAGGAAGGATTACTACAAGCCCAATTTGTGTAGTGAGACCCTGTAGACCCTGTACTAAATACATTAAAAAAAAAAAAAAAATGTATTCTATGAAAAAAAACAGATCAAATGGAAAGAAAAAAAAAAAAAAAAAAAGAAAGAAAAAATATACTTTATAGAGTACTTATCTAGCTTGCACAAAGCCCTGAGCTTATAGGGGACAATCTCTCTCAATCTCTCTCTTTCTTTCTCTCTCTAAACAAAGAGTTGATTTTATTTTGCTTTGTTATTTGAGACAGTCTCACATGGCAAGTCACACTGGCCTTGAACTCACTAAACAGACCTCCCAGCTTACCTTCCTTAGTGCTAGTAGTGCTGGGAATACAGACATGCATCACCACACCCAGCCAACAGTTGATTCTATAAGTATATGTTACTGTCTTTTCATAAAATTCCAACTATATCCCATTATTTGAGTCACATTCGTAACTCTGATGTTTTAACTCAACAAAAATAAAAATTTTAAAGACTTTTTCAAATTATAACCATTGATATTAGCTTTTAAATAAGTACAGAGCTGGAGAGATAGCTCAGTGGAACAAGCACTTCCCTGGCAAGCCCAAGGGCCTGAGTTCAATCCTCGACTTTGCAAAACAAACAATCAAACAAACAAAAAAAAAACTACATAGCCGGGCGTGGTGGCGCATGCCTGTAATCCCAGCACTTGGGAGGCTGAGGCAGGAGGATTGTTGTGAGTTCGAGACCAGCCTGAGCTACAAAGTGAGCTCAAGGCCAGCCTGAACTGCATAGGAAGACCCTGTCTCAAAAAGACAAAAAAAAAAAAAAAAAAAAAAAAAAACTACATATACTCTACCCAGTTTTACAAGGGAGCAGTCCATTTTACTTTTTAACATTTGGTTGTCCTCTTCCGAAACAAGTGGCAACTGCAGTCTAAACTAATGCATTCATTTTACAAAAGTAAGTTTGTTTGTTGTATGTTTTTCTAAGGTACTATAACAGTGAAATGCATTATTTTAATATTTAGGTTTTTCTTTTAACTGTATTTCTTTCCCATTATTAGATTTTTACATTCTTTTGGATATAGAAACATTTCTTACTCATGTATATATTACTAGCGTCTAACATTAAGCAAACTTTCACCTCCAAAATTCTAGATTACATTTTTCTGAGTTTACACTAGATCCCTACTGACATAATTTTTCACAACTACATGCCATTTTACAGTTTCTCATTTATAAGCATTTTTGTTGTGTGATTTAATAATAACTTTAAAGGCTATAAAGTATCTATAATTTAAACTCGTTGAACTTTTACTGAACCTTTTTTTTTGTTCCAGAACCGGGGATTGAACTCAGGCCAGGGAAGCGCTTATTCCACTGAGCCATCTCCCTAATCCCCCTTTTACTGAACTTTTCAGATAGCTCAAGTTCTCTACTACATTGCAAATATACTCAAGGCTATTTCATTTGAACCGAAGTAATCTGTAATCTTGTAAAATTACAAATGTGTCAGATATATGTACCAACTCCACAATGAATGTAATTATATACTCCAAATATGTACTAATAAAAACAAAATTAATAACTAGTAACATAATAGTTAATAGAACTTACACATAAATTATAAGCATTTCACAAAGTAATGGAACACTCTGAGAGTGCAGCCTTGATCTCAAAGAATATTTTTAGAGCTGGGGAGACAGCTCAATGGTATAAGCACCTGCTTGGCTAGTACAAGGTCCCAAGTTTGATCCCTGGTACTAAAAAACAAACAAACTAATTAAATTAATTAATTTAAAAAAACCACATGGATATGAAACATTTATGATGGACAAAATATACTATATTCTAAATACACACACACACACACACTATATTCTTTAAAAAAATTTTAACACTTAGATAGCTATCAGCAACTATTCCCCAGGTTTTCAAATTACTCTAACTTTTAGAATCAAACTTTTAAGAAGGGGACAGCACCAAAAGTAGTGGCACACACTGGTCAATTTCAGCACTCTGGCAGACTAATACAAGAAGGTCTCAAATTTGAGCCCAGCTTGAGCAACTTACAAGAAACTGTAACCCTACACAAAGGCCTATACTGGGTTCAATTCCCAGTACTGAAAGAGAAAAAGAAAAGAAAACTCACAAATTTGTGTATAGCACAAATTTAAAGTGCCCACTAGAGTATTCCATAACTTTCAAAACAATCAGTTACCAATCAATTAAATCTCTTTCAATATACAACTGGATCTTAAAAGCAGTAATGCACAAATTTCAACTGGAAATTATCACCTTTCATTGGTCATGAAGCAAAAATGGGGGAAAATATAGTATTTCATAAAAATCAAATATAAAGGATAATTCTTTATTCTAAGATTCTGAGGCTTGCCATGCTGGGCCCCGCCTCCAGGGCACATTGAGAGCAATTGAGACTGGGCATGGTGGTGCACACCTGTAATCCCAGCACTTGGGAGGCTGTGATTAGGAGAGTCACTAAGAGTCCATCTAGCAGTGAGATCCTGAACACCCTGTAGACGTTTCCCTAAAAACTATAAAAATAAAAAACTAGAACAAAGCCTGTAATCCCAGCATTCAGGAGTCTGAAACAGGAGGATCATTTCATGTGTGAGACTTGTCTGGGCTACAAAGTGAGCTCAAGGCCAGCCTGAGCTATATATAGAGAGAGACCCTGTCTCAAACAGACATACAAACACAAAATTAATACTAGATTTTCATACAGTCTTTACCCTGGGAAAGTAACACGCTGCAAACTATATTAGTCTCAGAAGTTTTTTTAGGTATGTTACTAGACCGGCATGTAATTTCAGCTTCTATGGAAGCTGAAGAAATGTCACAAGTCTGAGTCCAACATGAGCAATTTATTTATTTATTTATTTATTTTAATTATTTATTTATTTTTTTTGCAGAACCAGAGATCGAACTCAGGCCCTTGTGCTTGCCAGGGAAGCACTTATCCCACTGAGCCACCTCCCCAGCCCCCAACATGAGCAATTTAGCAAGATCCTGCTAAATAAAAAAGTGCTGGGCAAGTATCTTAATGGTACTTACTATAATACTGCCAAGGCCATGGGTTTAATCACCATTACCAATGAATGAATGAATGGCTTTTACTAATACATCACTGAATCTTCTTTTCAAGCTAAAAGTGAGCTTCAAGCAAAATAAGGTCTGATATCCTAATCATTTTGGCTCCCTAGTGGCCACCACAATATTTTACTAAAATAAATGGCAACTGCCCAATTTGCAAAATATTAAAACCCTGGGGAAGGGGTATTAACTCAGTTGTATAGTATAGCACTTCTCTACAAAGCCAGGACACAAAAAACAACCCCCAGTATCACAAAAAACAAGCAAATCAATAAAATCAAATGCAGTATTTGTAAAGGAAGTCACAATGTTAAATTTAACAATATAAAAATAATGCCAATTTTTTAATTTTTAATCATTTATTTGTTTGTTTATTTATTTGGTACAGGGTCTCATGATCCTCCTTCCTGTCTTTGCCTACCTGTGACCTGGTTCCGGTGGCCAGCACAACATACCCGGGGTTCCTGGGCCAGCATGGCTTGTGGTACTAGGGATTGAACCCAGGTCTTTGTGCTTACCAGGCAGATACTTAGCCTGCCAAGCTATCTCCCCATCTCATCTGCCAGTTTAAAATCTTTGAAGCATAATTCTAAATTTAACAGTAAAAATGTTACCTACACTACATTCTGAAACAAGTAACCCAGGTTTTCATACTTAGAATTCCAAAAGGCATTCTGAAATGTTAATATGATTCAGGTAGAAATAAGCAAAAGATTCATGATACTTGGTAGTAACTGCTATAGCTGAGTGATGTACATAAGACTTAACTGTCCCCGGCCAACGGAAGTCCATTATTTTGGTATGTATGTATGTATGTATGTATGTATGTATGTATGCATGCATGCATACATGCATGTATTTGATATAGGGCCTCACTGCACAGCTCAGACTAGTAGTAATCCTCCTGTCTTCAGCCTCCCTAGCACTGGAACTACATGTGTGCATCACCATATCTGGTCTCAGTGTCCGGCTCAGGACACCAAGGGCAGGCTGGTGCAGCATATGGTATATGGAGGATCTCTACTTGCCTTAAGCAGGTGCTTAGTCTGTTGAGCTATCTTGCTGGCCTATGTCTTATTTTTATATATATTTAAGATTTCCATAATTAAAATCTTAAGTGTAACCCTTAGACTAAAATACTAAACATGATAAAGGACAAATGAATACTGTGTGACTTTTGCAAAAGTTTAGCTGGATATAGGTTTACATAAAGCTGGGCAAGTTGCACATGTGTGTAACCTAAGCACTGTTAAGAGACTGAGGCAAGAGCATCCAAAGTTCTCAAGACCATCCTGGACTACACAGCAAGTTCAAGGCTGGTCTGGAACACCAGACTTTATCCAAATACAAAAAAAAAGCAGGAGGAGGAGGAGGAAGAGAGGGGAGAAGAGGAAAAGAAGGAAGAGCTAGAGGAAAAGGAGGAACAGGAAGAGGAGAAGGAGGAGGAAGAGTAGGAGGAGGAGGAGAAAGAGAAACAGAGGAGGAGGAGAAGGAGGGGAGGAAGAAGAATAGAAGGAGGAGGAGGAAGAGAAGTAGGAGGAAGAAGAGAAGGAGGAGGAGGAAGACAAAGAGAAGCAGGAGGAGGAGAAGAAGAAAAGATTTACCTTAAAAAAAGCTAAACATGCCTATATATAAGTACATGTTTTTATATAATAAATACATGTTAGTAAAGCACGAGTGAAGAGCAGAGCAATAATAGTCCCTAGATAATTAAAAGACCTCTCTGAGCCTTAAGAGTAAAAGAGCATACAGCTAAGACTGAAAATGGGAAAAGAAAGTTGAGTCATGACAAGGGCAGAGAGGGCCTGATTAGAAAAGGTGTAAAATAGGAAACAGTGAAAAAATGCTACCAAAAAAGAAAAGAAGCTACAGAAAAAGGTTTGCTGATGGTTTAAAAAGAAATGATAGTTACTTAAGACTTCTCAGGAAGATAGCCTTCTAGAAACATCAGCTTAGCAATATTAAATGGTATATCCTAGTAGGATAAAACATTAAACATAATGGCATCAAGTACACTAGCAATAATCCAAATGTGAAATGAGGGCCTGCCAAATAGCTCAGTAGATTAAAGTGCTTGCAAGCAGGTGCAGGGGCCAGTTTACCCTGGGGCACACTGAGACGGGATTGAGACTGGGCATGGTGGCACATTCCTGTAATCCTAGCTCTTGGGAGGCTATAAACAGCAGGATCACTACAAGTCCGATGTAGTAGTGAGATCCTGCACACCCTCTAGAGACTTCCCTAAAAAAAATTAAAAAAACAAAAGTGAAATGACTGAAATATGGATGAGGGTAAAGGACAGAGTAGGTATATAAAAATATACTTTAAGGATAGGAAAGATGGTACACACATGTAATACCAGCACTCAGGGACAATGAGACAGAAGGATCCAAGACCAAGTCCAACTTGGGCAGCTTAGTAAAAACCTGTCTCAAAATTTTAAAAAAGGACTATAGGTATAGTTAAGTACAAAGGTTCTCGGATCAGTTGTGGAGGGGGGGAAGAGTATATACAATAAAGAGAAAGAAACTGGGCATGGCTACAAAATGAGCTCAAGGACAGCCTGAATTACATGGTAAGACCCTATCCCAAAAAACAAAACCTATGGCTGGTCAGATAGCTCAGTGGATTAAACTGTCTACTTAGGTAGACACAGGGGCCAGGGGTTGATCCCCAGCCTGCTGTGCCAGGGCTGATGCTGGTGCCAGTGCCAGTGCCAGTGCCAGTGCAACCTGAGACGGGCGTGTGGCGCGCCTCAGCAATCCCAGCTCTTGGGAGGTTGAAAAACAGGAAGGATTACTAGAGTCCAATCTGTGTAGTGAGACCCTGCACTAAATACACACACACAAAAAAAGAGAAAAGAAAAGTTTTTTCAAAAAAGCAAAGCAGAGTTGGGGATGTGGCTTCATTGTAGATTACTTATCTGGCCTCCTGATAAGCCTTGATTCAATTCCCAGTACAATGAAATTATTTTAATTTTTAAATAAAGGAAAGAAAGGAGAAACAGTGAGCTAGCCAGCTGAAGCATTCAATTATAGATGAGGGGGTGGGTGTTATTTCTATTGACAGAGACAAGGATGATGGACAGCAAAAATTTAAGAATAATAGGTCTGATTTCAGAGATTTCAATTCTGAACATACAATAGAAATTTCAGTAATTGTTACAGTTTACTACATTTTTTTATATATGCTTGTAGGTGCTAGTCATTTATTCTTTTGTTTTGTTTTTATGAGACAGGGTCTCAATGTAGTCCAGGCCGGCCTCAAGCTCGTGATCCTCCTGCCTCAAGGTTTCAAGTGCTGGGATACCTGGCTACTCATTTACTCTTCAGAACAACTTATTGAGGTAATTTTCTCCTTTGCATTGAGATACTAAAAAGTCATTTGCCCAAAGTCACAAAAGACAGTATGTGAAGAAATCAGGATTTTAACCTGGGATCAACTATTTTGCTCAAATGCTTCTCCATGACATAAAGACAGAAAGAAATGTTTAGAAGGCAAAACAAACTTTATGGCAAACATAGTTCCATACCAGACCAACACATCCATAGTTAAGTTTTTACAGACATTTTTTTTCCAGTACCAGAGATTGAACTCAGGACTCTGTGCTTACCAGGCCAAGTACTCATTCTACTTAGTTATCTTGCCAGCCCCAGTTAGTTGTTTCTATGAAGAGAAAATCTCATCATCTCACCTGTTTAATAGCAAATGACAAAAACGTTTTTGTCTTTTTTCTTTTTCTTTTCTTTTTTTTTTTTGGCAAAACCAGGGATTGAACTCAAGCCCTTGTACTAGCCAGGCAAGTGCTTATTCTACTGAGCCATCTCCCCAGTGCCTTAAAACTCATTTGGGAGAAAGGTCTTTTCTTAAAAGCTTAGTAAACTAAACAAGAAAGTAAGTTTTCAAAGAATTAAGAATCAACAAAAACATTCTACACTCAAACAAAACACGTATACTACAATAGCCTAAACACACATTAATAAAATTTAAGTGGTATACTCTATCTTCATTTCAGCACACAAGTTAAGTAATAGGTTATCTATTACTTGTGCACACTTTTTAGGAGATAGACTGCCTTACATTTTAAAAACAGTCAAACTTTAAAATCAATTTGTTTCAGAAAGCAACTAAGCTGAACATAGTGGCCAAAGTCAGTTTAACTATACAATAAGACCCTATCTCAAAAAAAAAAAATTAATTTAAAGACTAAGATTATTGCTTCACAAAAGGTACTATAGAAAAGGCTAACTGCTGAAACTCTTATTGTCAGTTTTTCAAAAAGAGAAGACCTTGTCCAAAACAGAAGACACTGACTTTCTCTCCCATATAACCCTAACATATGACTATAAATAAGCACATGGTACTTTGTGGACACAAATATAATTTTGATAGGTATACAGTCAATAAAAATGTAAGACTTTTTAAAAAGAATTACAATGATGTAAGAAACCCTGGCTCTTCTATATGCTAGTAATTTTGAATTGAAACATTTACTTACGTTCCGATACTGTATAAAGGAGGTTCTGGGGTAAAGGAGGAGGTAGTCTTGCTCCCACTGGTGCAAGATTGGGCACTGTGCTTGTCCCAGGCTGGTCACGACTGTTTATCAAGCTTGATTGTGATATTGGTGGTCCTACAGATTACAGAAGATGACAGGTATGGGATTAAAGTTTCCTAATAAAAGTACTCAATGCCCTGGTAGTAACTCAAGCATGCATACTTGAAAACTCTACCCAGGCTTTGAACAAAATTAAGGTATTTGATACATGCAGGCTTAGCCATTGTGAGCTATATATAGTTAATTAAAATTATATTCTTAGTGCTAGAACAGAAAAAAGTAATCAAAGATAAAAAATAAAGAACTGAGGGCTGGCGAGATAGCTCAGCACACTAAGCACCTGCTTAGGCAAGCACAGGGACCAGGGCTAGATCCCTGGCACCACCCACTGCACTGGCCCCAGCCATGGCCATGGAGAGATAGCCACTGAGACTGGGCAAGAGTGGGCATGGTGGCACACGCCTATAATCCCAGCACTGGGGAGGCTACAAACAGGAAGATCACTGAGTCCAAGCTGTACCAAATACATTTTAAAAAAAAAAGAACTGTTGCCTCTGTAGAGGCAAGTAGAAAATGACTACAACAGACTTGAGAAAGTTTTCTGGGGTTACAGATTTCTACAAATGGATTAAATTAATGACAAACATATTTTCATGTCAGGCATAGTGGTACATACCTGTAACCCCAGCACTTGAGAGGCTGAGGCATAAGGATTGTTTTAAGTTTAAGGCCAGACTAGGCTACCTAGGGAGTTCAAAGCCAGTATGAATCCTGTCTCAAACAAAAGATCCTGTCTTAAGGAGGAAAAAAGCGATAAGCATGTTTTAAATGTACTACTGTCTGTAATGCGTTGAGAAGCACCAAAAAAAAATGGAGAAATGGAACAATAAGTGATATCCAAAACAGTAAAATGCTAATTGTGGTGGTTAGAAGAGTGTATGAGTACAATTCTTTCAATTTTGTTTGCTCAAAATGTTTCATGGTAAAATGTTTTTAAAAATTATCTTCATTCAACCTTTATAAAAATAGGCTTCTATACTGAAACGTCTTTTAGAATTTCTACACATAAATATACTTCTTTATCAGGGAAACAAATCTCAACTTGAGTTCTAAGATTACATTCTTTATATGAAAATACTAAGTATTTAAAAGAACTTCATTTTTATTGATCAAATCTATGCATTAAACTCTAAAACTTTATAATTTAATAATTATAATTTTGAATTTTGAATTTACAATGTGTTCTCTAAGAGAACTCTACTTCTGAGAAACTTTGTAATGAGTACACAAGATCCTGGGAAACTTATCTTTGCAATTTTTTTTTTTTGTCTTTTTGAGACAGGGTCTCACTATGCAGTTCAGGCTGGCCTTAAGCTCACTTTGTAGCTCAGGCTGGTCTCGAACTCGTAACAATCCTCCTGCCTCAGCCTCCCGAGTGCTAGGATTACAGGCCTGCGCCACCATGCCCGGCTTACAGATGTTTTGTTTTTAAGACATGCAGCCCAGGTTGGCCCCAACTTGAAGTTATCCTCCTGACTCAGCCTCCCCACTGCTGGGATTATAGGCATGCACCACTATATCAGCTGTCTTTGCAACTGCAAATTGGTGTATAGCAAAATAAAATGATCTTTAACTTTTTAAAAAAGTTTTTATTTTCTCCAATCCCGGGATTGGAACTTAGGGCCTCACTTCAGCTAGGCAAGCAGTGTACCACTGAGTTACACTCAGCCCCAAAACAAAATACGAAAGAAAAAGAGAGCACAAATACAAATGACCACTTATTTAAATGACAATATTTTTTCAAAAATAATTTGCTAGGCCAGCCAGCATTCAGAAGGCTGAGGCAGGAATGCTGTAAGTTTAAGGGCAGCCTGGGCTATACTAAAGTTGAGTTCAAGCCCTACAAAACTGCATAGTGAAACCCCGCCTCAAAAAGAAAATAAATTTAGCCTTACCTTTCTGACCCATGTTATACAAGTAACTGTTAAAAATTTTTTAAATGACCACCCTTAAACACTTACCACTCTAATTTTAGTGGATGTGACAATGGTATATTATATTTGTTTAAACAAAAGCCCTTATTAGTAGAGATCCACGCTGAAGTAGTTACAACTGGTAAAATGACATTTGGAATTTTAACCCGCAAAAACTGAATCAACTCAAAGAGTGAAAGGGGAATAATTCATAGAAAACTAGCCTAACTGTGATAATCCTCAATAACAGTGTATGCAATATATGTATATACAATTAATGTGTATATGTGTGAAAATTTTCACAATGCTAATTTTTAAATGTTATTTCAATATATGCTAACAGATTTTTTTTTTCCAATACTGGGGACTGAACTCAGGACCTTGTGCTTGACAGGCATGCAGCTATTTTTTTGTTTGTTTGTTTTGGTGGAACCGAGGACTGAACTCAGGCCCTTGCACTTGCTAGGAAGCACTTATTCTACTGAGCCATCTCCCCAGCCCCTGGCATGTGGTAATTCTACTGAGCTATCTCCCCAGCCCAAGAGATATTCTTTACAAACTATCATTAAATTATTGCTAAGTTCTTTCTCTAACATCTTAGAAGTAATCTTACTCTTTTTTTTTTTGTCTTTTTGAGACAGGGTCTCACAATGCAGTTCAGGCTGGCCTTAAGCTCACTTTGTAGCTCAGGCTGGTCTCGAACTCACAACAATCCTCCTGCCTCAGCCTCCCGAGTGCTGGGATTACAGGCATGCGCCACCACGCCCGGCTTAGTAATCTTACTCTTAACAAGTAAGATTATGGTAAGTCAGTATAGGCTTGGTCACTACAGACAAAATTTACACTGGAAATATAATAATAACATGATGGCAAAAAGGAAAGAACAGCACCGTACAAAAAATATACTTCAAATTCTATCATTATTTTTCAAAAACTTAAGAGTATATTAAGTTTAAAAATGGATGAGGTTCTTGCAAATAGATTTCACTATCAAAGATTCATTCAGCCAACATATACTTACTTGGTATGGGAAGCACAACAGAAGGTGGAGGCTGACCATGTCCTTGGGGAACAGGAAGTCTCATACTATGACCAGGACCCGGGCCTGGGCCTGGGCCAGGGCCAGGCCCAGGGCCTGGCATTGGAGGCATTAACATTCCAGGAGGTGGTGGAGGAGGAAGACCAGGAGGAGGGGGTGGGAAAGGAATCATACTTGGCAGAGCAACTTCATCAACAACTAGAGGATCATTGCCATGATCAAACTGACAAAGGTCACCAAGTACACAAAATCCTCTTTCTGTAAAGATAAAAAAGAATTTTATTATGAACTATTAAAGTTCAGAAATAAAGCACTGAGAAACTCTGCATTCTGATTTGTTGCTGTTCTGAGACAGGGTAGTTCAGAGGCTGGTCTTGAACTCCTGGTGATCCCTCTGTCAGACTCCCAAGTGCTGGGATGATTGGTATGCACACTATGTCCAGCATCTACATTCTCATTTTTAAGGTGATGGTTTTCTCTAAGGAGTCTAAAGTCTTCCTAGTGTTATCTTGTTAATCAACATATTCTTGATAAAGGGAGGTATATTCTCTAGTTTCTATACTATGTATGATTTGTTGAGATAAAAATAACAGGGAAAGACTAAGCTACTAGTTGTTACTAGATTAACCTATTCGCTATTAAATTTTTATAACAAAAACCTACATTTTCCCCCCTAGTCTTGGAGATTAAGCCCAGGGCTTCCCACTAAGCTACAGCCCCAGCCCTTTCGTATTACTTTTGAGACAGGGTGTCACTAAACCACAATGCTGCCAAGACTAGTATCAAACTTAAAATCCTGCCTCAGCCTCCCAAAAGGATGAGGTAACAGACATGTACCACAGAGCTCAGCCTAGAACCCAGATACTTTAAGCAAATACTATAGCAAAGGGCTGGCAATAGGGAAGGAAAAGAGCCTTGAACTAGATGACTTAACTGAAATGATTTGTTCTCATAGCGTTATTCTAAAGCAATCATTTTTTCTATATAAGTTAAAATATCAGTTTAAAACTTTTGGTAGGAAAAAAATAAAAATAAAAATAAAACATCTGGGTAGATAGGAGAAGAATTCTACAATGTTCTACAAAACAACAGGGCAACTATGGTTGACAACAATTACTTGGCTATTTTAAAATAGCCAATAGAGAGGATTTTTAATATTTCCAACAAATAGTTTTGGGATAATAAACATGTCAATTATCCTAACCTGAACATTGTACACATGTCTTGTAATATCACCCCATACCCCATATATGTATAAAAATAAAAATGTAGATTAAAAATAAATATTTAAGTAGGTATTACATAGGCTTTTCACTGTAACAGTTTACAATGGAAAAATATCAGAAATACCCCCAGAATATAATTAACTAAAAAATAGATCAAATGTAGTTTTGCAAACAGAGATCACTAAAAAGCCTAAAAAACAGAGATGTTTTTTAAGTATTAATATAGACTTATAGCCAGGAAATACTAATTGAAAAAAAATCACAAGAAGATAGCTCTCAGACCTGCTTAGGCAGAAGGCAGTTGCATGATTTGATCCTTGGCATGCTGTGCCAGCCCTGCCCCCAGGGCGCACTGAGACAGCAATGAGACTGGGCATGGTGGAACAAGCCTGTAATTCCAGTGTTTGGGAGGCTGAAAACAGGAGGATCACTACAAGTCCAATCTGTGTAGTGAGCCTCATAGACTCTGTACTAAATACATTAAAAATAATAATAATAATAAATAAAACAAAAAATGCATTGTACATAAGAAATAATAAGGATTTGGAATTTAACTCCATAGCACAGTACCTGGCCTACGGCTATGGATTCAATCCCTAGCACTGAATAAGAGTGATGATCAGATTTGCTTGAAATAACACATGATAAGAGCCAGGGAGATAGCTCAGTACAATAAGCACTTGACTGGTAAGTGCAAGGGCCTGAGTTCAGTCCCTGGTTCCACAAAAATGGTAATAATAATAATAATAATATAATAAATGTGAAGGAATATAAACAAAAATGATTATTCATATTGGTAACTGCTGAAGAGCCAACAGACATACTACCATTAATTATATTTTGTCAAATTTAGTATTTCCATAATAAAAACTCAAAGTAAACATAACACGTGGATTCATTCACTTAAATTCATTCACTTAAAATAGTAGTTTGTACATGCTTAACAAATTCCCAGCACCAAACCCTAGAAAAAAAAAAAATTTTAATTTTAGAACCTATCCAATTTTATGGTATACTTATAGCTTGAAGTAGTAAGAACAAAAATATAAACTAATAGTCAAATTTAAATATTCTCTTGACTGGAACCAAACTACTACATCATCAAGTAATAACCATTTGGTTAAAGAAATTCTCCCCATTCATACTTTTTTTAATACAATCTAGGATATAAAGAAAAGGTCTGCAATATATGCAACATTTGCTTAACTAGTACTTTTGAGTACAGCATAAGAGAAGGTGAGGAATTTTACCATCATAATCTCTGCATCGCCGCTTTGGTGGTGGGTTTCGACCAAAAGAATTGGAAGAGCTGTGATTGTTATAATAATTGGACCAACTCTCTGTGGTGTTTTCAGAATGGTGAGCAGGTGCGATCACAGTCACAGTGCTGGGAATAGACTGAGCCCCAGAGGAATACTGCTCCGAAGAGTTTGGAGGTGGTGCAGACACAGGCACATAGGAACTCTCCAAGTCGTTCCTTTCACTCTTAAACTTTGATCTTTCCCTGTGCTCTGCTTCAGAGAGAACAAAAACAAGAAATAGGTCATTTATGTTCTTAACTATGCTTATATTTTCTCAAAGCAGGAAAGATAATTTTACTAGAGTCAATTTACTAAGCCATTCATTTCTCAAACTGCTTTCATGATTAATACATCCTAAACATAGGAACATTAAGAAGACCTGAGACCTACTTTGGTCAGGGGATGTAGTTTAGCGGTTTTATGCACCTCCCTGGCAAGGATAAGGTCCTGAGTTTGATAACCAGTAACAAAAAAGAGACCTATCTTCACCAGTAACTTATGAAAATCATCTTTTGTAATCAACATCAATTATATTGATTGAAAAAAAGATCAGCTTCTTCACTAATATTTAATACGAATGTTACCCAAGAACTAATTGCTAAATCAGTATTTGTGTGTGTGTGTGTGTGTGTGTGTGTGTGTGTGTGTGTGTGTGTGTGCGTGCAGAGTGAGAGAGAGAGAGAGAGATAGAGAGGGGTCTCATTACACAATTTGGACTCGTAATCCTCCTGATTTCTGCCTCCTTAGTGCTGGGATTACAGGTATGTGCCACCATGACCAGACTCCATTGCTGGCTCAGTATGCCCAGGCATGTGATAACAGGGATCGAACCCTGGCTCCTGCATTTACCTAAGCAAGCACTTAGTCTGCTGAGCTATATCGCTGGCCCTCAAATGAACATTTCAAAATATCAATCACTGGAATCTCATAATCTAAATTTTTTTCTTTTTCTTTTTTTATTGTTGATGTTGTTTTGACATACAAGAGCTAGAACCCAAGGAATGTGCATCCCCACCCTTCCTTCCTTCCTTCATTCCTTCCTTCCTTCCTTTTGTGCCTGCCAGGGAAGCACTTATTCCACTGAGCTATCTCCCTGGCCCCTATTTTTTTAATTTTTGAGACAATGTTTCATTATGTCACTAAAGTGCTAAAGCTGGACTCAAACTTGTGATTCTCTTGCTTCAGCTTCCAGAGAACTAGGATTACAGGCATGTACAAGTGCCTGGTTTCCTTTTAACTTTACAAATCTCAAGCAACTTGACAGAAAATCAGTTACTTTCTCAAAACAAGAGAACAAGCAAAACTAAGGTACTCTCTTCATCTAGTGATAGCTTTGTGAATTAAAGGACAGTTTTATTGTACAAAATGTATTTTCTGGTGCCAGGGCGATCAGTAGAATAGGCGCTTTCCCAACAAGTGCCAAGGGCCTGAATTCAGTCCCCAGTTCCATTTAAAAAAAAAAAAGAAAAAGTATTTTCTTTTTGTCATACAAAGTTACATACGGGCCAGGGATAGCTCAGTGGCATAAGAACCTGCCTGAAAAGGTCCCGAGTTCTATCCTGGTACAGAAGGAAAGAAAGAAAAGAAAAGAAAAGAAAAGAAAAGAAAAGAAAAGAAAAGAAAAGAAAAGAAAAGAAAAGAAAAGAAAAGAAAAGAAAGAAGGAAGGAAGGAAGGAAGGAAGGAAGGAAGGAAGGAAGGAAGGAAGGAAATAAAAGTTACATAAATCTAGACATGTAATACACCTTATGAGTAGCTTCTTTTTAATCAATTCCTTTGACTCTAATTCAAGAATACAGACAGCCCTTACCTTTCTAACAAAATCAATTCTAAGTTTTAGGGGGCAATTCCAATTTTTATATCATTTAGCTATATTACATTAAAGGTAACACTTATCTTTAAAAGATAAAAGAAACTATTTTTAAAAAGGACAATGAAAAAAGAAACCACGAAGTTTTTAGGAGAACATCTCATCTACTCACCGACATTCCTGTTCGGATCCCGGTCTTTGCTGCGCCCCCTACTTCTGCTTCTGCTTCGACTGAGGCCTCGGCTTTTACTGCGGCTCTTACTCCTGCCTCTTCTCCAGTCATACTTCTCACGGTAAAGCTCATTCCGCTCATAGTACCGGTCATAGTCTCGCCACTTGCCATCTTCTCTCTTCTTCTCACGTGTCCTATAATACACAGTTATAAAAGCCATGTATGACAGAGAACGGAGTCTGCAAACAAATCTAGACTACGAAATACTCTCCTGGAGTTATCAAAACTCATGTCTGTGATTTTCTACAGTTTAAAAAGCACCCCATAATTTTTCTAATCCACTACACAAAAAAGAAAAACCAATTTGCACTCAAGTACAGTGGGTGGGGAGAAATTTTCAAAAAGGTAAACCCAATACATGGAGGGAGGGGCAGAAATAGAACTAGAAAAGAAAAAAGAGCTCAAAACAAAGTTTTTCTAAAATTTTTTAATACCTATCTTTTGATGGTAATGATTACATCTCATAAAAACTGCTCCATTTATAATGAAAAATAACATAGATAATTTTCTTTACGAACACCCCTGACCAAACGGAACATTTCATTATTATTCTCTCAGGAGATTACTCCCACCCCTGATCTCTGGGGAAAACACATAATGATGACTGTTTACAAGGAGTCAAAATGTATGTTTTATTTACAATCATTGCAAAGTCCTTGCTAAGCAACTAATACCTGACTTAGCAATGTCTTCCTCATAAAAGAAAAATACAGACCTTCGTTCACTAGATTCTGAACGAGTCTTCTGAGGACTAGGGTATTTCTTTTTTCTGCCATCTCTTTCTTCTTCTGCTGGCTCCTGAAATACCTATATAAAGACATTCATCAGAAATAAGAAAGGCCTTACATAAATTACAAACACAGAAGCCATATGATAATCCATGCAGCACAAAGCATACACAAAAAAAGCCCAATGAAGTCAAATTATATCCCAAAACCACAAAATAAAAAAGATGCTCAAATTACCTTAATAGTTTATTAATTTTAAATGTTAGTTTAAGATTGACAATATTACAGAAGATAATTTACCCTTACACTGAAATAGAACAGCAAATCATTTAAGAATCACATAGCAAAACACTTTATATCTTACTAATCATAAAATATATCTGCACAGAGAACTTTAGATTTCATAGAAAAGCCTTCAGACACATAGCTACCTCAATGAAAACTATTTCATGTAAACTATAGAAAACTTATATTAGAACTAATGAAAATCTAAAGGATTCTTTAAAGACTAACAGTGAAGAGTGACCAGAAATAGAGAACCACTGACTTTACTATCTTTAAACAAGTTACTTTCAAATCAGATATCTCTATAGCACTGACTTGAGAAAACTGAAATAAAAAGTCATTTGTAAAAATTAATTAAATTCCCACTGAATGGAGAAGCTCACTTGAAGCTCTAAAACAGGAAGTGAGTAAAGGGCCAGAGCATGAGATCACAATTTAATAAAAATTCAGGCAACAGAAGAAAGTAGAATCACAATATAGCAACCATATGTCACCAAAAAGCACTATTTAATCAGACTATTTAAAAATCATTCTCTACCAATTTACAAGAAATACAAAGGATGTATTAATCCACTGGTGGGCACTCAGCCAAAAAGTAAGAAAACTACACAGAATAAATGAGTTTCTTCACAAAATAAAACTAATATAATAAGAGAATACAGAAAACAGGATTGAATTCACTGTGCTTCATATGACATCACATATCTTGTGTTGTTTTTCCAACATCAGGATGAGTTACACCAATATCCAAATACTCTCCTCATGTTCCCCCTGTGGCCAACAGTCCAATTAAAAAGCAACTAATGATACAATGCAGCTGAGGACCAAGATAGGAAGTTAAATGGCTGATTCTTAGACTTTGGTTCATACCTTGCGCTCAGTACAACTATATCAACAGGCCACAGACCAGAAAGAGACCAAAGATATGTGCCACAAAAAAACTGCTCACAGAGCAGGGCATGGTGGTGCAGGCCTGTAATCCCAGCACTCGGGAGACTGAGGCAGGAGGACTGTTGTGAGTTCAAGACCAGCCTGAGCTACAAAGTGAGCTTAAGGCCAGCCTGAACTGCATAGTGAGACCCTGTCTCAAAAAGACAAAAAAAAAAAAATGCTCACATTATCTAATAGAATTAAATTAAACATTTATTTTATGCACAATTATATAAACAACTAGTTCTGTCAGAAATTACACATAAGTTATACTAAAAACCTTACAAACAAGGAACATATAGTGTCAGGTGGGGTAATTGCAAACCTAAGTTTGCAATTGATATGAGCCATTTTTCACAGTTCTCAAAATTAAAAGGACCCACTACAGAGATATAAATGAAATTATGGTAACATTTTTAAAACTGTTCTTTCAAAGTTCAAGATAATGGAAACATTTTCTCATATTCAAATCAGCTGCCTTTCAAACATGTAACTTCTAAATCATGTAACTTCTAAATCACTACATTTCAGTGGCTGTAGAAAAAAGACACATGCAGCAAAAATTTTAAGTGACCTGCAGATACCCATTTTTATAAAAACACAGTTCATAATAGCTAAATCCTGGAGTAAGCATATAAGTCCATCAACATATGAATAGATAAAGAAAATGTGGTATTTATACACAAATGGAATACAGCCCTGCCACAGAAAAGGATAAACCTGTGATCTGTAGGAAAATGGATACACCTTGAGACCATAAGGTTAAGTGAAGTAAATCAGACACACAGGCTTAAATACCAGTTCTCTTTTATGAGAAACCCAAAATACAAAGAACAAAATAAAACATACATGATAGGAAATAGGGAGAAAAGTTTTCTGTACAAAGGGGACCAAGAGGGGCCAGGGATGTAGCTCAGAGGCAAAAACGCCTTCTGGCAAGTGCAAAGTCCTGAGTTCAATCCCTGGTACCGCAAAAAAAAAAAAACAAAGGGGACCAAGAGATGGAGTCAGAAGTGGATGGGGATGAGAAAAAACTGAGATATATTCTGTCAATGCACCAACTCCCTACGAGGAATGTAATCATGGACTACAAAC